>WAAB01015870.1:33633-51140 GCA_013389865.1 Piaya cayana
AGCTTCGTTGCTCTTCTTGGGCTTAAGATTCAAAAAGTTAATATTAAACAAGATCTGAGATGTTCACTCAGGTACAAATTATTCAAAAAAGCAGTTGAAGAGTGTTAATTTGAACACCGCATCGTTCAGAACTTGCCCATTTGCGCTGTATTTTAAGGTTTTCTGGTAATCTGAAGCAGATCTTACTCGGGGTGTGTTTTCAGAGGAATGAACAAGGTCTGCAGAAGCTACTACCAGGAATGCAGCCCCAGGCAGGTGCCTCTTGGCAGGAGCAGCCCCAGCCGATAACAAAGGCTTTGCTCTTCTCCACCCACGCAACCCAATTAGTATGAATCCCCATTTTTTTCCATCAACCCGCATGCTTATCGTGTTTTCCAGCCCCCTCTTGAGGCAAGTCACATCTTTGTTATTCCCTTTGTAGTCTCTGGGGCCCCTGTGGGGCTGGTGGCTCTACAGCCCATCTTGCTCTGTGTTTTCAGCCCATCTCAGCATCCCAGGTTGTCCCAGGGAAGATGGAGAGCAAAGGATTGGCTCTAGCATCAGCAGTGCCTGGTTTTAGTTAGCTTGGGAGAGGTTTTTGGTAAAACACTGAGGGACGCCGGCAGAGGGTGCCTCGCTGCCACTTTAAGGCCCTTTCTTAGCCTCAGTGACAATCCTGTGATGGAAAAAAGCTTGGGACAAATCCTGCACTTTCCACATCCACGAAGCTGCCTCCACAAAGCTGCGCAGTGGATAAAATGCTGAAATCAGTGAAGCCAATTGCCCTAAAGAAAAAAAAGAATGGGGGAAAGAAACAACAGGAGTAACTGTGCTGTGCGCTCAAGGCGTTTCGCAGCTTTTCTTGAGGGGCCATTCCCTCTTGTCCTGTGCCCTGTCCCTTGGGAGAAGAGCCCAGCTCCCTCCTCTCCACAACCTCCTTTCAGGTAGTTGGAGAGAGCAATGAGGTCTCCCCTCAGCCTCCTCTTCTCCAGGCTGCATCTGACCCTCCTCCTCTTCACCAGCATATAAGCCCTTATCTGCAGAAGGGACATGACGATGTTAGAATAACAAACATTAACCTTGTCCTCAGCACAGCCAGGAGCCAAGACAGTGAAGTTAAAAGATCTAGAGTCTCAAGGGTGCAGTTGAGCATCAGTTCAGGCTCCTCTGTGCCTGCATTGGTGCAGCCCTACAGGCTCCAGCACATCCCTTTGCAACAGGAATCCTGACATACCCCAAAATCATAATCCTGTGTTCAGTTGTGGGCCCCTCAGCACAAGAAGGATGTTGAGGCTCTGGAGCGAGTCCAGAGAAGAGCAACNGCTGCCCAGGGAGGGGGTTGATTCGCCTTCCCTGGAGGGGTTTAAGGTGTGGGTGGACGAGATGCTGAGGGACATGGGTTAGTGTTTGGTGGGAACGGTTGGACTTGATGGGTCTTCTCCAGCCTGGTTATTCTATGACTCAAATGGCAAGGGAGTAGAGTGCAGCATCACTACACACTTTAAACTGCAGCGCAATAAAAATTACAACAATAATAATAATAAAATCCCAGCATAACCAGCATGGGTTTGTGTGAGTTCGCTGCAGATGGCTGGAGGGAGGAGATGCCGTGCATTCTTGAGGACGCTGCAAGGAGCCTTGAGTCCCATTGACTCCAGTGGGGATTCAATCAGGCTGTGGAAAGCTACTGCCTAACATGGCATTGCAGGGCTCCTCAGTTTTTGTCTCTGAGCAATTCCTGGCTAAGCCACTGGTTAGTAAGTGAAAACACACTTTTTTTTCCAGTTGTGAGATGTAGCTGGATTTGACTTTTCTTTCACTTCTTGTTGTTTGCTGCAGTTCTGATAGATTTGTCAATCTGGGTCCTTGACTGGGTGGTAACTCTACAAACCCAATCTGGGTATGGAGTGGGGTGAGAGAGGGGCTGGCACTGGAGCAGATCGTTTCCCCATCAGTGGGATCGCTCTGTTTGCAGCTTAACTGCAGCTAACAAGCATCCTTCAGCCCAGCAGCTGCCGTGCAGGAGACCTGCCTCTTCGGGCAGCTGCCTGCAGCTGGCAGTGACGTCTCTTCTCCGACCCAGCTGTGAGCAACGCGGAGATGCCAAAGCCCAAATGCCTCAGTTCTCGACCCAGGAGCGAGGAAGAGGTTCTGGTGCCAGACCATGGCCTGGCTTGCAGGGGAAGGGAGGGAGGGAGGGATTGTCTCCTTCCAGCGGTGGGCTGGGAGGAATGGAGACTGAGTGACAAATAGGGAGAGGAGGAACAAGCAACAGAGGTTGGGGAGAGGATGGGAGAGGAGAGCAGGAGAAGCCTTTGGAACAGGCTGGTTGAGTCACCATCCCTGGACGTATTTAAAAGATGGGTGGATGAGGTGCTGAGTGACGTGGTTTAGTATTTGATAGGAATGGTTGGACTCGATGATCCGGTGGGTCTCTTCCAACCTGGTGATTCTATGATTTTCTCTTGCCTCCTCGCTTCTACAGCTTATTTAAATTCACATCGCTTTTTTGCTTGCCCAAGTCTCTTATTCTCTCATATATCTTTGCAACAGCTTTATCATTCAGCATTGTGGCATTTTTAACCGAGCTATCATTTTAGTTTTTCAGACAGGTATATGTGCAATCTAAAGATTGAAAAGCCTTTTAAATTAACCTGGGAATAAAATATATTAAGAAATACAGACAAGTCTATTCTATCATAAACATATTTTCACGGTTGGGACTGTTTCCTTAGCACAGGTACTGAAATCGTGGTTTTCAGATCATAAAAACTTACCAGCCTGAAGCCGAAAGGGCAGGCACCAGGGCACACGGACTTGAACTCACGTTGATGTTTTGCCTTGATATCTTCGTGTAGGCACCCAGAGTGGGGCATTAGACATCTCTCTGGGTACCACTGCAGATTATTTGAAACTACGTGTGGAATGTTGGATTGATGGAGCTGGGCAGGAATAATGCAAGCACTTTCTGCTTCTCAGAACTCAGATTTTTAAGATTGGCTTTAAATAACGTAGTTATCATGGGACTTTCTACATCTAAATTATTATTTCTATAAGGTACAGAGAAGGTATGTATTTATAACTCAATATTTCATAACAGATTTTCCCAGGGGAAGCGCCTAAAGATACTATTCTTTACAAATCTCAGCAGCTCTCCCTGATTCAGTGAGAGTTAGTTGTGTTTCTAACAAGTGATCCTTGAAACAAACAAGAGGAAACTCCTCTGAATACCATTCTTTCAGTACCTATGTGAAGAGAAACATCTAATATCTAGTAATCTATGCATCTGAACTAATCAATCTAATATCTAAATGTGGGGTTTTTTTCCAGTTAGACAGTGCTGAGACTACTGGATCTATCATATAGACTAGAGAGAACAATCAGAAACCTTAAAAACATAAGGTCAAGGGACTTCTAATACTCTGAAGAGCACAATTCATCCCATAACACAGAATTTTATCCGCTACCAGCCTTTTGCATGTCCCAGTCATCAGAGTAGTCACACTAGGCCAAGTCATAGGTAGCTCTTGACCAGAATCCCAGCTCCTGCAGGAATCCCAAATCTTAACTCATGCAGGTGGATGAGGTGCTGAGGGACATGGGTTAGAGATTGGTGGGAATGGTTGGACTCGATGATCTGGTCAGTCTCTTCCAACCTGGTGATTCTGTGATTCTATGAAGGGGAATCATGCATTGTCTGCAGATCTTCGTGGATGCTTCTTAAGATGAACCGGTATTTTTTCAGATAGAAATTACAGATGAATTGGAAGGAGATGCGTGATTAAGTTTTTTTGCATACCTGTAAGCAAACGTGCTTTTCTTCAGAAACAAACCCTGAACAAAATGCAATGACTAGTAGCAAGTGTCTGAGACAGGGAGAGTAAAGCAAACCATGACCCTTTCTCCTCTAGTGCAGTGACCTGCCAGCAGGAGAAGTTGCTGTTATCATCGGAAACCGCCAGGCAGTAACTGGGAACTGTAAGTGTCTTTGAAAGCTTCTGTTTGGATGGCACCTAAAGCAGTACCAGGCAGATGATGCAGTCTAGTGTCACAGAAATACAAATCTAAATGCACCAAAAGCTTTAAGGCATCCAGAAATGCTTTTTGTTCTGCAGCCTATCATGAATTATCAAGATGAGCTAAAAGCTTCAGCAGGATACTTTAAAATCAACTAGAGTTATGCCACTGATTACGACAGGGCCACAGCTCACTTTGTTTCTCTTTGTTTTTGCTTTGGTTTTAGAGTCATAGAATCACCAGGTTGGAAGAGACCCACCGGATCATCGAGTCCAACTGTTCCCATCAATCACTAACCCGTGTCCCTCAGCACTTTGTCCACCCGTCCCTTAAACCCCTCCAGGGATTTTTTGAGGGTTTTTTTGTTTTATTTTTTTAGTTCCACCATCTCCTATCCATTTCATTCTTTCAGCCTTTTTAGAGGACTATCAACCCACCTCAAGCTTGATCGCCTGAGAGCTAAAGAAAAAAAGCATAACTAGAAATTCTTCTGCCAACTGCTCTAAGGCAAATCAAGTAATTAATTTTCAGATTTTGCATGAAGTGGGCTGGTTTCAACATACAAGTTTAATTCGCTAAACTTAGCAGTTATAAAAAGCATTTCTGCTACGTTCTGTATATTTTTTTTCTGACGAATGCTACCCAAGGAACGGTAATTAGAGTGCTCGAGGAGTAAGGTAGGCAAGGCTGGCAGAGTCTGAGCTTTATTTACTCGCTGTTATCTCTGTCCAAATGTTCAAAGCAATATGGGTGGTGACTGATTCACTGGTTAAATTCAAAACAGCATGTGTGTGTGTAAAAGGCTGCCAAGTATCTTATGGATGTTGCTATTGGTGAGAAGCGATGCACAGACCAAAAAACAATCGACCAGTTTCTTAATTTCACTTTATATCTTTATTCCCATTGTAAGTAGTAACAATTATTCGAAAGACCATTTAAATTTGGGTTGGATACACAATAGCATTAAACACAGTCCAGTTTCTTTTTTTAATTTTAACTACATTTCTAGTATTTCGCGATCTGCGTGTATTTGCTCACAGCAAAATAGGTTTTTTCAGTGGTTTTAGTTTATTTAAAAATACTGTTAAAGATAAAACAAGCATGGGTTAGTGTTAGATAGGAATGGTTGGGACTCGGTGATGCGGTGGGTCTCTTCCAACCTGGTTGTTCTATGATTCTATGACTAACAGTATGTTAATAATGCTTACTAGCTTTCAGCAGAAAAAGACCTGAATTAATTGATCGACAGTTGTTGATCAACAGTCCATGAGCCAGAGTGTGCACAGGTGGCCAAAGTGGCCAGCATCATCCTGGTTCTATCAGAAATGGGGTGGCCAGCAGGACTTGGGGAAGGATTGTCCACCTGTCCTGTGCTGGTGAGGCTGCACCTCAAATACTGCGTTCAGTTTTGAGCCTCTCACTGTTAGGTGGACACTGATGTGCTGGAGTACGTCCAGAGAAGGGCAACAAAGCTGGTGAAGGGTACGGAGCAAAAGTCTTGAGAGGAATAGCTGAGGAATCTGGGGCTGTTTAGGCTGGAGGAGACCTTAGAGCTCTCTACAACTACCTGACAGGAGGTTGGAGTGAGGAGGGTGCTGGTCTCCTCTCCCAAGTGACTAGCGATAAGACAAGAAAAAATAGATTCAAGTTGCACTAGAGGAGGTTTAGATTGGATATTGGGAATGATTTCTTTAGTGAATGAGTGGGGAAGCATTAGAAGAGACTGCAGGGCTGTTTCCCTAAGACCCTGTTCCAGCCATGACAAGTACATAAGATATTGATGCAGCCCCTTCAAAAGTTGCAGGAAAGATGGAATTCCTGAGTCTGATGTGTAGGGGAGGGCCAGGTGCTTTCAGGGACAGTCCTTGTATTGCTTTTAGTGTTTCAGATACGCGGAGATCATAGAATCAATCATAGAATAACCAGGTTGGAAGAGACCCACTGGATCACTGAGACCAACCACGATACTCCACAAAATAACCATTCACCATCTTACTTTCCTGTCCCAACACTTCCACACTTGAATATCAACGTAGCTTATAGCTGAACTCATAACATTTATCCCTCTTCGCTACTATTTAATACATACACATGGTAGCCAGCAAGAAATGAAAATTGTATTCTTGTAGATGAGCTAAGAGAATATTCCTATTTCTCCATGACCTATAGATAGGGCCGCAAAACAATTTTTTTCAGTCTTGATCCTTTTGCCATCCATGCATATAGAACACAAACATGCAAACACAAAGAGCACGTGTAATACAAGCACTCAGCAGACCTACTGGAGCTGATTCAGGATCATGGAACATAGGTACTGGAAGCAGCATAGAGCTAGAGTGCTGCAGCCAGGCACAACGGCGATTTTTTAAACAATTTCATACCAAGAAGGTGAGCTGTGCTTTAGGATTATTTTATCTTAAATAAAATCAAATTCATGCAGTCCCAGATTATAACACACACACACACACGCGGGTTAAAGATAGTTCTGCATGAATGCTTTGGTGTGTCCTAGGCACCTTTTTAAATAATCAGTACCTCACAAAAATATGTTTCAGTATCATTCCTCACAGTATATACTCCATGTATCTCAAAACAGTTTGTATTTCATTTTACACCTTATATATAATATCAGACTTGCATTTTTTTAAGTGTAAAAAAATACATTGTTAAAAAGATCTTAATAGTAAATATCATAAATCCAGAGTTTTCACCAAAGGGTAAAATTACTCAAGACCTTTTGTGAATGTATGATGAAAATGAAAAAGCTACACAAAATCCATACTCTTATGCTACCAACAGCTGGCCGACCATCTCAGGGTTTCTGTCCTTTATTAATGCCATGATAAGAGCAACAGCAGAATTTACTCNAGCAAGGAGCGCAGAAGATAACTGAGAGGTCCTGCTCCTCCAGTACCTTTTGTCATCAGACTGAGGGTGTAAAAAGGAACTCGAGTCTGGCAGGGGTTTCACTCCCTCATTTCCCACGAGTACAAATTGCTGCATAACGTAGGAGGAGAGCGGAAGCCAGACACACCACACACACCCCCATGCAGACAGCAAACCCTGGAGTGGCTTTCAAGATCTCGCAACGCATTTCNAATGTATGATGAAAATGAAAAAGCTACACAAAATCCATACTCTTATGCTACCAACAGCTGGCCGACCATCTCAGGGTTTCTGTCCTTTATTAATGCCATGATAAGAGCAACAGCAGAATTTACTCTCTCCTGAAGCAGCAAATGGTCCTGGGGAAAAAAAAAAAAAGAGCAGGGAAAACAATATGTTAACTTACATTTTAAAGAAACACAATTTCATAGTAATATTCATTTTCCAATCTATACAACAATTTAAAAAGTAGAACTCTTTTTTTTTTTTTTNCACACACCCATGCAGACAGCAAACCCTGGAGTGGCTTTCAAGATCTCACAACGCATTTCTTGATATTGAGCAGCACCAATCTCTCTGTGCTCCTCATCACTTCTTTGTTCAGTTTGTCTCATGAAGCACTTCACCATCAGTTTCCCAAATGGGCTTGCAGCCACATCTGAAGTTGGCAGGAGGTGTACATCAATTTTTTCCAATTTCACAAAAAAAAAAAAAGAAAAAAAATACACCTGGCCAGGAATGCTCTTAACATTTGTCTCAATAAATCTTTCCACATCCTCTGTTGGTTACTGGATTCAGTACACATTCCTTCACAGTAA
The DNA here is from genome assembly GCA_013389865.1 of Piaya cayana. Lineage (NCBI taxonomy): Eukaryota > Metazoa > Chordata > Aves > Cuculiformes > Coccyzidae > Piaya > Piaya cayana. Next base: position 41,334 of record WAAB01015870.1, read on the forward strand.
TAAATTATTCAAGTTTTTGAACATAAAAGGAAGCAAGAGAATGAAATCTAACTTTCACAGAAGAGATTGGAAGTGACACTGTAAGATTCCTTTGGACTGGAAAAAAAAAATCTAATTTTTTTAAAGCTAAATCTAAGGCTTTAGTCATATTCTGAAGGAAAAACATGTTGCAAATTACAAGTATTTGTAACACAGGCGAGGTGGTACAGCAACGTGTACAGAAACCTGCAAGCAGAAGCAGCCTACAAACCACAATGAAATCATAGAATAACCAGGGTGGAAGAGACCCACTGAGTCATCGACTCAGGAATTACAATTTGCTCAAAAAGAGAAACACAAAAATTAAACAGCACTTAATTCTTTAAGAGACTATAAGTTATCATAGAATGACCAGGGTGGAAGAGACCCACTGGATCGTCGAGTCCAACCATTCCTATCAAAATCTTATCTTACTTAAGATAACAAATGTAATAGAAAATATTTTCTTAATTTTATACAGTTACAATTGATGGTTAAATGACATCACGAAGCATTATGGTTGGACTCGATGATCCGGTGGGTCTCGTCCAACCTGGCGATTCCATGATTCAACAGGGCAATCCTTCAAAGCATTTATCATAAAAGTGACTAATTTTTTAGATTGATGCTGTTAATCCTTCCTGGTAACGCTGTCCTACTCTGATCTCAGGGTCACCTTCATTGAACGGCATCCAGCAACGGGCCCCACCAGCCAGACTCTGGCTGTAGGAGAAATCAGTGCCACAAAGGTCAAGTACGTGCTGATTTTAGCTTGCTTCGTTCCCACAGCCACAGTCTTACTGGGAAGAGATAGTAAATAATGCAGAATACTGGACTCTTCCAGGAATTTCAAAATCGTATCTCCTGTATCTTACAGAGAATGGAAACTCACTCTGATGCTAGGAACTAGTATTGCAATATCCAATGTTTGTAGTTAATGCATCATCTATAACTTTTGTCGGTCCTTTCTAGCCCTTATTATCAGAAAAAGAAATTTTAACAACAGAAAGAGAACACATTGTTCAAAGTGTAGGCATAACACTGCCTGACACAATAGTTCGGTCGCATGTTAAATATATTTTCCTCTCGTTCGTGCTGGGAATTCATTTCATTTGAGGCTGCTACTGTGCCCATACGTGGATATTTTCAATGTGCCACAACGATTCTTCACTTTTTCCTAAGCAGTTATAGGTAACTTGGATGTCAGCAGTGTTTATGACTAAGAAGACAAAGAATTTAAATGACGGAATTCAACAGCAACTCAGGAAAGAAAAAGAATCTTGTGGGTCTCTATTAATTTCAAGTTAAACAAATAAGTGAATGCTTCAAGCCCCCCCGGCTATATCCTTAAAACACCCAAGTTTCTGACACTGCATTGTTATTTCTGGCAGCGGCGCTGATTACAGCTGATAATGCCTACAGGGAGGCTCCGGTAAGGATGCCAGGACAAATGTAGCCTACCACACCTAACTCCATTGCACATACAGGTCTCTGATCCCCTTTTATATTCCATAGCAGAGCACTAAATCTTTCAAAAATCTCATTATTCGTTGCAGGAAGTCAAATAATCGAGCAGGACCAGGTCTTCACATGTCTAATTGCCTGGCGTGTTTGCCTATATTGTAACCACGATAAAAAAAAAAAAACCAAACCAGCATTTAAGAAGGGAGCAATCAATACAAATCCTTACGGAGCCCACAAGAGCTCTTGCACGTTATTGCCCACCCACTGCTGCAAATTCCAAGCAGAGAACAGACTTCAGCACGGGGAGAGCATCTCCACGCACACGCTGGATGGATCAAACACAAATAGTTCTTTCCCTCAGCCACAAAATCCTTAAAAAAGACTGTGACCTTTAAATAAGACTCGGAGGCAGTAAGGATGTTAATGGATTAATGACTGAGGTTCCACATGATCGACTGGGGGTGCCACGATCCCCTCCAAACCATTGTGATACGCACAGTCTATTCATTCCGTGCAGCTGACTTAAATGAGTCTCTTGTAAAAAAAAAAAAAAAAGAAAAACGAAAACCCCTAACGTTTCTTGGCCTTTAATAAATAGAATTTTTTTATTGTTTGAACAGATGATTAACTACATTTATAAGCTAAAACCAAAACTTTTACCACTTTATATTTATGTACTTTGGAAAAGAAAGTACTCAGAAACACTGCCAACCTTATAAACCATAAATCCGCAGCACTTTGATTCCAAAATAAAATATCCACTTTGTCTGTTATTAAATAGTAAAAATATTCCAACATAACCATATTGTGTTGTAACTCATATTCAGAGTTTATTTGATGTAGAGTTACTGACTGTCGGGGTTTTCTGGTCCGCAGAATAAGACTGGGAATGGGTACAGGGATGGAGTTAAAGTTGTGTTTGGAATATGCAATCTGATATTTAACAAATGTGCATTTATTTAAGAAACAGTGAGGATATCTGAATATTTACTGACATTCCCCTAATGATTCATTTCCTTGCTTCAATCTGCTTAGGAATTTTATTTTTTTTTACCCCCAGCTGGAACTATGCATATATGCATTTCAATGTAGATATGGACTAGTTCGGTTTCAGCATAGGTTGAAAAACACTTCTCAGATCAAAAAAACAAACCAAAACCAGAAATAAAAGCCTCTACAGAGAGGGGATTGAGTCACCTTCCCTGGAGGGGTTTAAGGGACGGGTGGATGAGGTGCTGAGGGACATGGGTTAGTGTTTGATAGGAATGGTTGGACTCGATGATCCGGTGGGTCTCTTCCAACCTGGTGATTCTATGATTCTTGTACCGGGAGCACATTATCTCTGCCTTTTACTGCATCCCTCCAAAAGAATAAAGCAGCTGCAATCCATTCTCTGCACTCTGTTTTGATGTAATATTGTTTGACTTTCCGTTTAATGCAGTTTTTAAAAGTTACAAAACCTTAACGTTAGCCTAGAGTATAAGGCTGACAGGAAAACTGAAAAAAAACATGATTTAAAGACGCTGCTAAGCTTGGGGAACATCATTATTGATACAGTTGTTTGTACCGGGAGCAGAAGGAGCCCCACGGCATGCGCTGCCGTGCTGGGATGCCCCTGCCCTCCCTGCTCCATTGTCAGCTCGCTCCCTGGCATAGATTTGGCTCCTGCCAGCTAACAATAGCTTGGCTCGGCTCGGGGGACAGCACAGGCCAGGGGCTCCTCCCAGGGGACACGCCGAACCAGGCCACCCTCTTTTGGGAAAGCGAGAACGTAGCCATATGGACAGGAGCCCCAGGACAAGAGAAGCATCCCTGGCTTGTTTTACTTGCCAGTACAGAGCCTGAGTGGTGCTGGGAACTGACAGTTGTGCCTTTCTCTCGCTCTCCAAACGCACTAAGAGTACACAGAGCACCAAGCAAATAATCCCCCAAGAATTAGGCATGAATCCCACGTAGCTACCACATAAATATAGTCATTTAAAATAAGATTAAGTGGTGTATGGACAGCTTTTCCACTAAAACAGAGGAGAAAAGAGGGACGAGCCACACCACAGGGCAGCACTCATGCTGTATTGCACATCCCTGCCACCTTACAGAGAAAAATTTTTCATGGAAAGGGTGATTGGGCACTGGAACAGGCTGCTCAGGGAGGGGGTTGATTCACCTTCCCTGGAGGGTTTAAGGGACGGGTGGATGAGGTGCTGAGGGACATGGGTTAGTGTTTGATAGGAATGGTTGGACTGGATGATCCGGTGGGTCTCTTCCAACCTGGTGATTCTATGATTTTATGATTCTATCTTGCAAAAGACCACGTTGGCAATACAAGGGGAGCTGTTGTTAATTTAGAAGTCCATAGGATGCTGCAACCTATACTAAGGCTACACCAGGTGCCTCCAAAACTTGCCTGATGTCACGTACTGACAGCGTTTTATTTGCACTCAAGAGAAACTGGGTAGAGAATCTAGCCCCCAAAACTTTAATACCTGAAATTTTAATCTTCAAATATTTCAGGGTTTGGGGTTTTTTTTAATTTAAAAATATTATCTGTGGAGGGACTGAGGTTCTTCCAGGACTAAAAATCAATCATATAACACGGTTTGATGGTTATTCAAACCTTATCACGAGGAATTCTCTCATAGATTAATGAAGAAGCATTTTTTTTTCCCACTCAAAGTATGTAGTGGCGTGCATTTACATATTAAAGCAACCTCCATTAATGTAACAGTACAAATTAAGCTGAGTCTCTTCTTCTTAAAATGCTTCCATACCACATTTTTCAAATCTACGTGCCAAAGTATCCGTTGATAAGCGACATCTCATAGATAAGATAATGCACTAAGTTACCTCTATAAGAAGATAGCTATGCAGATCATGCTAAGAGATAAGAAAACTATTTCTCTGAATATCTTAGTTTCCCTTTCAAGTAATACAGAAATAATTAAGGTAGCGTTTGAGTTCAGACAGGTAGCTGGGTTCAAAATTACTCCAGCAGGTTCACAGCTGAACCTCTGTACAAGCAGCCTCGAGTCCTCTCTGAACTAAGAAAACACAATCAATTCTTCATTAGAGGATATTCCTCAAAAGAGAAATAATTTAGAATTTTAGGTGTTCAGGATAAAGAAAAGAGATGAATGGTACTGGAATCATAGAACAACCAGGTTGGAAGAGACCCACCAGATCATCAAGTACAACCATTCCTATCAAACACTAAACCATGTCTCTCAGCACCTCGTCCACCCACACCTTAAACCCTTCCAGGAAAGGTGACTCAACCCCCTCCCTGGGCAGCCTCTGACACTGCCCAATCACCCTTTCTGGGAAAAAAAATCTCTTTATGTCCAGTCTGAACCTCCCCTGGTGGAGCTTGAGGCCATTCCCTCTTGTCCTGTCCCCTGTCCCTCGGGAGAAGAGGCCAGCTCCCTCCCCTCCACAACCTCCCCTCAGGTAGTTGGAGAGAGCAATGAGGTCTCCCCTCAGCCTCCTCTTCTTTCAAAGAACCAAACTGCCCCTGTGTTAATAGAGCCGAGCAGATCTCCTAGTTAATGACAGATCCAAGTTAATTACCTGCAGTTAAATGGTTGTACATCCATGCTACAGTCAACCCCAACTCAGACAAATGGTGCATAAATATGTGGTCCTGTATCTCTCTCTCCTGTACCACTGGCCATCCATACCTTAAGAAAATAGAGAGCCATCAACATTGAAAATATCTCTGTGTATACACTGAGGACAGACAAATATTTTACATCTCCTGCAGTCTGTAAGGATTATGTCCCTAATGCTATAGTGTCTATATTTTCACCTAAGAGTCACAGATTTTAAACTGAAGGTAAACATCACTCTTTAAAAAAAACCCCAAAACAACAACAAAGAAACAAAAACCAAACAAAAAATGCACAAGAAAAGAGCACAAACACCAACAGAGGATTAATTCCTAAGAATTAAATAGATAGAATTCACCTATATTAACAGTTTTAAAACTGCTCCATCACCTACATGTTCTGCGATGTGTAAGTGACCAGGGTTCAGCTTCCTTCTTTGTGTGAGGTGGTTAATCCAACCCCCAAGCTCACGCTTTGACATTGGGTTTAAATTCCCTGTGGAGAAATACCCCTTCTACACCCAGTCACTGTATCACAACAGAAAGATGACATGACTCCAGCCCTAAACACCAGCCCCGATTTTTTGGGGACAAGTGAAAGCTCTGCTCTGTAATAATTTTTGCTCCAAAAGTTTGTTCTTTCGATGTAAAACAGACAAACAGTGTTTGGAGCTGACATGAGATCGGTGCCACTGCCTCTGTCATTCTTCTTTTCCTCTCCAATTCTTTTTTTTTTTTTTTTTAATCCATAAGAAGCATCATTAGTGTAATCACTCTGAATGATCAATAAAAATTCCTAAAAAAAAAAAAAAAACCAAACCTGTCTAAAGAGATTGTTATAAAGAGCATTTTCAGTGAATTCAGTCATTGCAGCTTAAGCAAGAGTTTTCATTCAGCACTTCCCACTATCTGATTGAAGCTCTTGGCAAGAGCGAGCACGCCGGCAGCGGCAGCTCAACCATCTGTCAACCACTTCTCCCTGTGCGGTGTTCAAAAAGCTACCTAATGCTTGAGTTAGCAGCCAATCCCGCCACCTGCATAGATCTGGTACAGAAATACTGGCAAAAATAGTCACTTAACAGATTGGGTTGGTCTGCAAAAGTATACGAGGTGTTAGAGGTTTCTTAGAGGTGGTCTCTTAATTCACTGTGTTACCAAATAAGACTATAATGTGAAATGCACTGGTGTCAATATGTGTTACTGTATTACCTACAGGTATCACTCTGGTAACCTTATAAAACACACCAGAAGGGTTTTAAGGGGAAAAGAAAAAGTATTTCTTACTATCCATATAGGAAAAGTGTAATGACTTGCCTTCTCCTCCGACAAGAAAATCTGAGATTTGGCTGACGTTGAGTGAGGCTGCGTCAAATCTTTCCTCTGGTCTCAGAAAGCTGTGGATCAACCACATAGCACTGACAAATTCACATGGGAGTAGGATTTAAGCCTTCCATGCAGCAGCAGCATGCAAAGAGCGTATTTGTGGTGGATCCTTATTATGGCTATGGTGGATTATGGTGGATTATGGTTGGACTCGATGATCCGGTGGGTCTCTTCCAACCTGGTGATTCTATGATTCTATGGTCCTTTGCTGCCTTTTCCACTGTGAGAGTTCATAGATACTTTGATGGGCTGTGCTGTAAAGTTTTGCAGGCGGCCAGGAATACATCGCAGACCCACCATGTACAAACATACAGAAAAAATAAAAATCAGGTTAAGTAGTGCTGGCCTCCTGCAAGACAGAACACCCCAATCATGCAAATCATTCACAGCCTGTTGCAGTACAACCAGGCGCAAGGGAGGTCAGAGCAGCTACAGATCACGAATGCTTTTTGCATATGGGGCTAAGGGCACAGCAAAAGTGGTTCAGCACAGTTTTGCTGGTTTTCTTCCACTATAAAGTGAGAAATACAGCACTTGGAAGCTCAGTTTCCCTCTATGAGTAGTGTTTTAGCCCTAGTCAGCAATAAGTAGGAAGGCAAAAATGTACATGTAGGGAAGATGGAGAGAAGCAGTGAGAGAATAAGCTGGGAGAAAAGAGAAAAAAAGAAACGACAAAGGAAAAGATTAAGTACGCAGCTATCTCAGGCCCCAGAAAGGAAAAAGACACATCATAGTTAACGATCTGAAGAGATTGCTATCAATGCCAGAGGCTCTATATATGTCATATATGCAAGTAAAAAAAGACAATCTTCAAGAACAGAGTAGGACATTTCCACCCAAGGAGATCTGTGGTTATCTGTGGGATCCTGCAATTATAAGTAGGTGTCACATACTTAAACATCTCCCTTTGCTTTCAGAGCATTCTTCCATCCTTATTTAGGATCTCACTAAACCTACCTACCAGGGACAGAGAAAACGTAGCACTTCTTCATGTGAACAACTAGCAAGAGGAAAAAAATACCTATTTCATGGTACATTTAACACAGTATAGTCTGGTATTATGGGTTTTTTTTTCCTTTTTGTCCCATATTACAATGACAAAATACATTGGGTGTTGCAGTTTTCAAGAAGAAAAAAAAAACAGCGGGTCTCTTCCAACCTGGTTATTCTATGATTCTATGAATATGTGAAAAGCTTTAGCTATTACAGGTCACAGAACTTTGTATACACGACTGGCTTCATATAATTTGTGACGTACAACTTGTGATTCTCGGTGTTCTGATAGAAAGGCTGGACAACTTTTAATTAGTGACTCTGATAAAATGGGATGGTCTTTGGAAAGAATGAGTGAATCATTTGAATCTCCAGGGCAAAGCTGAAAATCAGTACAGAGGAAACACAAGCATTTGAGAATATAGAATAGTTTGGATTGGAAGGGACCCTAAAGATCATCTAGTTAAATATCTAGCATCTAGTTAATAACTGCATTCTGCCTGTTAATCCATCTCTTTGGGATTATTATTGATACACTAGATCTGTTTCTAGCATCAAAATTAAAAAAAACTAAACAATAAATTAAGACTTGCTATATGAAGTGTAGTCTTACCATCTTGTACAGTTCTTTTAAAAGAACTTTCTACTTCTTATATGGTTGGACTCGATGATCCCGTGGGTCTCTTCCAACCTGGTGATTCCATGATTCTATATTTTCCACTCTTTCAGTCTAAAGCATGTTTTTCTCCCCTTTTATAGGTGCCAAGTTCATATTGAATATTATACATAACAGACATCCAGCTCTCCAAAATAAGAAGAGAAATGCTTTGCATCCATCTCAGTGTTCAGTTATTAAAATCTTCATTACACAACCCCTACAGACTATGAATAATCTGAAATACAAGTACACGGCTGCAGTAACGAATTGATTGGAAACACTCCTCTTGATGAGAGAGCATTTATTTTAGATGGTTCAGAGGAAAAACTGTATAGCCTACTGAAAAACAGAATTAAAACTTATCCTTTTGGGGAAAGAAAGAGACAAAACCCGAGAGATTCTGAAGGGCAAAGTATGCGTACCCATGCGCTGGGCTATTGTTCACATCCCAGTCTTGTGGCTTCCAAACTTTTACGATGATAATATCAGTTCAGTGGGGTAAAGGCCACATTCCAATCTTGGTTACAGAACTACAAACCAAAGAAACTAGAGTATTATAAGCCCACTTGCTTTGCAGTTGCAGAGACTAAAATTCAACTTTAAACTCTGGGGTTTTTTTTTCATAGAATCACCAGGTTGGAAGAGACCCACCAGATCATTGAGTCCAACGATTCCTACCAAACACTAAACCATGTCCCTCAGGACACAGAAGACCTAGTATTTAACTGTTTTTAACCCGTTTTCTTAAAATCTCTAAAGTAGCTTTAAAGTAACTCAAATGTCAAGTTTTTCAAGCAGTGAAACGCAGTGAGAGGGAGTGGCTGCCTAGAAGCTTATGTTAAGCATTTGATGCTCTTAATTGAATCTTGGTAGCTGAATGCAAGTGGCTCTTGAGTTGCATCATTTCATCGTTCTGTGAGGAGGGACTGACTGCAGAATAAATCATAAAAAAACTTCAAAGTTTAAGTTGCACACTGAAATTTGAAAACATCACATAACATTTAAAATCGAATGTCTATCCTACGGCTTTCATCTCAACACTCAGCTTCTGCTTTGACCCCACTTGTGTGAAGTTCAGGCACAGTTTACGTCTCTTTTCTGACTTCTTTTCCTGTCTACAGCGTACTGGAAGGCAATGAAAATAAATTCCTTACAATTCAAGACTTTTATGTAAAGCCAAGCTAGTCTACTTTCCCCCCCAAAAATAAAAATACCACCAGACTAATTAAGAAATGTCCAGAAATGAGTCAAAAACTTACAAGGGCATTGGGTGACATCTCTCCTTGGGGAGTAAGAGGAGAGTAGTCAGCTAGGGAAAAACAAGTTACAATACAATTTATTAATAAAGATTAATTCCCTTTGCCTCCCGCAGCAATATAATGTTCTAATACATTAATTTTGTGGTAATTCTGATTGTTCTCAACATCCCTTTGCACAGAACAAGGACTTGTTCCCTGCTCCAAGGTATCTTCATAGATGTAATGGATGTAATAAGCATGAAAGCAACTTGCATTGCTTGCAATCATAAATAATTCTATCAGCAGAGGACCTTTAAACGCACTCAAGGACAATAAAATATACTAAAATGGACTAAAACCTACTATGAATGCAGAATTGTATTTACCTCTATCTGCTGGTGGGTTTTGCAGTGTTTGCCTACACACTTAGGACTGGACAGTTTATCTGTGCA
>WAAB01015871.1:0-18364 GCA_013389865.1 Piaya cayana
GTCAGTCTTAGTCTTTAATAACTTTTCCCTAAGCATTAAAATCTCTCAAGTGCAATGTGACACATCATTCTTCAGATGCATCACTCCCAGCCAGAATCAAACACGTGCACAGACACATACCTCTTCTCGGGCTTGGCATTCTGCCTCTGGGACTGAGAGTGCCGGCTGCCTCTCAACGCCGCCCTGCTCAGATGGCTGTTGTTGTGCCCTCCCGCAGCAGCAGAGGTGTGAAGGCCGGCCCAGAGCTGCTCCTCATTCCTGTGAAGCGGCACGGATGTTCGGATGGCAGAGATGACGTGGCCAGGGTAAGCGGTCAGCGAGTCCTCGCGGTGGCGGGAACTCTGATGAGCAAGAGTTCTCTCCGAGGCCGGGAACTGCCGCCCTGGCCTCCGGTAGCCCCGTTCCCGGTAATAGGCTGGAAGGCAGGGCCGGGTCTGCTCCATCACGCCACCACTGCAGCTCCGAGAGCAGGCGGACCAGGGGCCCCAGCTTCCCCACATGCCTGGGATTCCTGCACCGCTATCCTCAGATGCATCTCTTTGCTCTTCTATCCTCTGGGGCACCTGTAGACACAACAGATTGATTTAGGAGCAGGAACCCCCACTGCAATGCGTGGAGAGTGTGAATATCCAGTCTCAAGAAGAGCTGAATGACATAGGAAGTAACTTGTCTTGTTCATCACCTGCGGAACAGCTGCCTGGTTTGTTCGTAGAGCAGCAGGGATCCTACAGCATCAACCATTCTGATCTACAGCACGGTTTAGATTATTCCGGATAGGAACAGATTTTCTTTAGTTCTCAGCAATGGAAAACATTGTGCAATGTAAAGCTTGGAAATATGGAAATTGGAAATTGTTATAACACCAGCAAAGTCAGGAAGTGAGATCATTTCTGGTGATGAACTTGGGTCAATAGATAGCGACTCCTCTCTTTCACCCTGATGCCCCAACAAGGGGAATCGCTAGTGGTTGCAATATCATTTCAGGAACTCCCATCTAATGTGGAACTTTTTAGGAAAGCAATAACAGGAGAGGAAAGGCTGATTTCCAGTCAGCCAAAGATAATGCAACAGTAAACACAGTCACACTTTTCCCTCACCCCCAGTTATTTATATTTCCTGACCTTTTGGTTGCGTCAGCACAGCCTAGAGGCTACAACCATCCATCTCCATCTCCTTGCAGACTTGTGCCCCAAGCATTATCCACCCTAGAGTTCGATACAGTCAGGATTTCTCAGTGTTTCACATTGGACAGAGTGCTCAACTTCACCACACGTAAATTAGATCCATTTCCATCCATGGTCTTTCTTTTGCTTCCCTCATCCAATTGGCTCAATCAGAGGTTTGCAAAGCAGGCTTCCAACATCTGATTCCCATTTTTATTAATATGTGCAACATCCTTCTAAACAAGCATCCTTAATAGTTCACTTATATTCTGAATAACTTTTGTACCAACAAGCACACACGCGCGTATCAATTCAATGAGGAGGCAAAGAAGAGGCTGCCCACAAACCAGCACTTGCCATACCTCTCCAGCCCTACTCGTCTGTGTAGCCACCGCCAAATGAGTTTTGCAAAGACAGTCGTGTTTGTGTGTGTGTCACTTCTCCCCCCTTCACAGGACGACCTCCTAAACACGTAACTTCCATTAATAATTTTGCCTCAAAGAGCAGTGTACAACAGCAGAAGATTAACATCTACATAGTTTGCCTCCAGCCACAGATAAGAGGCGCAGCCGCTGACTGAAGCGCAGAGCAGCGATGCCAGCGAGCATCCACCACTGATCAGCCAGCGAGAAACACGCAGGCTGGGGTGGAATGTGGTTTGCAAACATGGGTTGGATACACCACTACAACACCGAAAGCCAAGCCAGCGCAGGGTTTGCGGTGCTGCTGGGTAATCGTCACTTGTGGTCGACATAATCTGGAACATTTCCCCCCTCGGAGGTTGCTCTCACACTTTCATCACCAACCACAGAAGAAACTGCACTTAATTATAACTTCTGAATAACAAAAAGCATCTGTATGACTGTGATACGTTACTCCTCGCTCCAATGTAACTTGAAAACAGGAGCAGATGTCTCTGGATCTGATAAGCCTTTCTTCTGTGGGTGCCCCGCTTGGCATCAGCCTTTTAAATCCCATCGCCCGCATGACCCAACACCACATCATGTCAAAATTAGGAATAATATGCAACAAGGCCTTGGTTTCTGGCTGCTACGTTTGCTTTCGTGTCCAAATCAAGAACACCAATGGCTCACAATGCTTACACTACACATTAATGTAGCTCTACTACAGATATAGAATCATAGAATAACTATGTTGGAAGAGACCCAGCGGATCATCGAGCCCAACCATTAATACAAAACGATAAGGGGTACACACGGAGACACTATTCTGGTCTGACCCTGCTTTGCAGTAAAAATTACTTGTTATAAAACTCACAGCACTTTGTTATTGGACAACTCGGGTTTCATTTGCCTGGACTATTTTCTTAATCATTTCTCTAACGGTTCACTACGCTATGTTTTTAAAAATCCAGAGACACTTACACAAGCAACAAGTAAAATCTATGAACGTGCGAGCAATTCAAGGCACCACTAACATAAGAAACAGTTCATTACGCAGAAATAGAAACTGATAATAGTGACAAGTGTTGACTTGTTGCAGAAAGAACCTTCTGGCTGCCAAACTTCATTGCATCAAGAATTGTTTCAGATAAAACAATACTTTAAATGACTGGAGGCAACGTAAAGTATTTTCACACCCCTTAATCTTCACAGTACAAGAGTTCTAGATGTAGCACAAGGTTTAACCTGGCTAAGTAAGAACTTAAGAATAAAATTAACTAAAATAACACTATAATGTCTTACAGTGATGTCTAAATTCACCAACACTACTTAGATAAAAGACAACAAAATTTGTAGATGGCACCACAGAGGCCAATCCTGACCCTCCGCACGGAACAATCAAGGCGTAACTGATCTTCCCTGGGGCAAAGGAGCTGAACTACAGGATTCACAGGTCACTTCCCCACCTCTGGTCCTCTGATTTCCAAGTTACTTTGTAGCCTGTAATCAATTCTAGCCCAGCCCCAGGACATGGCCAAGAAATTACAGGTACCCACAGGAGGCAGCTGAAGTATTCCAGAACACCTCAGAAAGGCCACACAGTCAGAGACTCCTGACACTCCTCCTCTGCCTTTAAAAATTACCCATTAAACTGCACATTTCTAAAGGGAAGAGGGGAAGCCTGCACTGGGGAACAAGGGAAACGCATACTGAATTCTCCTCGCCAATTAAGAGTCATTAAAGTAATTTTTTAATAGAATCACAAAGCCTGCAAAAGGGAGAGATTAACTAACTCACACGCACATTTGATTTTTCTTCAACACACCAGGCATGAGTATGTAGATTACACAGTGACAAAAACTCTTATTGTAAAGAAATGAAAGCAGAATACTTGAAAATAATACGCCTCTTCCTTCTTTAATTACATTCACTAATTTTTGCATTCTGGAGGGGGAAATATGCACTAATTTTGTACGTTTACTTGCTTACTTCCAGATTTTAAGGGTTTCAGAAACTTAAAGCCACCCTATAGAATTTCAGTAGCTTTTAGGCAGGCTAATTCTCCATCAAATCACTGCCTAATATAACAGATGTCATAGAATCACAGAATCATAGAATCACAGAACAACCAGGTTGGAAGAGACCCACCGGATCATCGAGTCCAACCGTTCCTATCAAAATGTCTTACCAGTAGTGACACTAAACTGTCACCATCGTTATCAAAGGAGTGTCAAGGCCCTTGGAAAACACGACTTCTTACAATTCTATTTCCCCAGGGTGACGCCCCCTTTATTTTACAGTTCTGACTGAAGATTTGGACAGGGCACAGCCTGTCACAAAAGATGCACGTGCAGATTTTTTCACTGCCAAGCTCAGCCAGACTGAGGATTCAGCCAGTCTGATAGCATATTGCTATCATTAAAAATGTGGTTTTTAATTTAGGATGAGAGGAACACTGTATCCTTCCTGACCAACCCCAATCTCATTACATAACTGACCAGTCAGCAATCCCACAGAGGGAGAGGCCTTTGCCCTTTGGAAGTGTCAAGAGTGTAAATCCAGCAGCAGGTGGACTCAGGAACCAGAGCTGAACTGCGCTTCAGAGCAGCGCACGCCAAACCCTGAGTGGGCTGAGGAAATTACAGTTTAGTTTTAGAACCTGCTCAAGTGTAACATTATTGTATTTCCCAGCCAGTGTCGTAAACACATCCATGGAACCGGTTTGATTCTTTCCCCAGTCTAAGCATCTTAGAGGAAATATTCTTCCAGAATTAGCCCAGCTGATTTCCAATAAAGGCCACACCTATACAGCCATGACAACTTCCCAGAAAGCCTTTACAGTCCATTTTATAGATGTTCATTTGCAATAACCCTATTTTTTATGCCTCTTATAAGAAACATGTGGAACACCGGTGGTTTGATAAAAAACAACCTACCAATAAACCCCTAAAACTCGCAGATAACCACCTCTCGGATCTCTCAAGGCAGCAGAAAAACGGCGCAGAGGCCAAACCAAACATCATGACACAATGTGTACGTCTGCCTGGTTCGTATGCTCAGCTATTTTAATCCTTCGGTGCATTTTGGAAGCCTTTAATCAGAGATGTAGTAAACGGTTTGAGTTTTACAGTACATGGTAAGTGTAAATATTACCAGCTTAAAAGATTTGGGTTTCCGTTCTTTGTATAAAAACTCTGTCTGAACATCTGTGCCTGTGAAGATTAAAGGGCTGAAAAAGCCTGGAAATAGAAGACCTTTGTATTCACAAGTCACTGAAGGGAGTTACAATGCCTGGAAAGCTTAAGTGCCCCTTCAACCAACTCTGACCACATCTGAAGAAACTTTAACATTATTTAAATAGTCTAGAAAGTAAACAGCTTGGAAAAAAAGTTCAGAACCATTTTTGTGCCAACCTAGCTCAAAGCTTTCTCTGAGTTTGGCTAATTTTTTTCACACCAAGACCACCTCTGCTGCGCTCTGTTGGTCTCAGTGCTCAAGGCAGAGATTTCTTTCCATCTCTCTGTGAGACCACGACGTCCTCAAGGGTGGCTCAGTCCTCACCTACTAGCTCTATGATGACTCCTCAAATAAGCAGGATTGCTTCCGACTTACAGTCAGGTAAAGCTGGTAAGTGTCAGAGCTTCACTATATCACAAATTACACAAATTACTATTTCCTCATCACTGACTGTTGTCAGTGACCCAAGTCACTCAGCCTGTACTCCCTAGGCCTTTTCCAGGTGAACCATCCCCAGCTGTGACAAAGCTGCTGCAGTCTACTTGTGTTTCTGTACTGAGAAAAACTGTGTGGGATCCACATGTGGTGGAAATGTGGATTTGATTTATTCGGCAATTGACACTACACCTCCCAAGATGTCTCAGTGAGTCACCCACCCATCACTCCAGAAGCAGAGAGGACAAGCTGTCATAAAACAGAAAGCAGCATTCCTTAGCAGAAGAACTCATCTGTGAATCCAAAATGCTTCTCATCCTTATCATTGCTCCGATCCAACGCCTGGGACAGAACTAGCATGCAATCTCTGAAGGAAGAGAAGCTTATCTATGACCTTGTCAGTTCACCTGCTCTGGAATCCAACCAGAACAAAGATCCTTTCATTTTTTCCAGATAAATACAGAAATGAGCTTTAAGCCCCTCATGCTCCAAGCTTCAAGATCAGTATTTTTAAATAAATAAATAAATAAATAAATAAATAAATAAGTTCAGAGGTCCATTATGAAGCAGGTTAAACATAACAAAAGCATCACCCTTGATTTTTCAAAGAGCGTATTTGCACAAAATAACAGACTCATCCTGTCTCCTTTCACCAAGCGACAACAAATTTTATTCCCTAACCACTTCAGTTCACAACATGAGGGGCAGGGAATTAGTAACAACACAGAGACAGCAAGAGAATTCTTTCAGCTGTTGTCTTAAATGTTCTGTTGAACTAAAAGGCTCATTTTAAAGGAAAAGACTCGGTATGGACTAAATCATCTCTCCCATTTCCTCAAGATCAGGGTAATTAGAACAGCAATGTAATTAGCTAGAATGGCTGTATTTTATCAAAGATTCAGTGAATTCAGCACGTATATCAATAAAGTTAAAGTCAGACAACTGTGCTGAAGACAAGCAGATGTACTGACCAGTGGGAAACTGCAAGAGGAGTATGAACTATATTTCAGTGGGTAGTGGTTTATGGAACTGATGCGCATGAAAGGTCAATAATAATGGACAGTAGATACTCTATAAACAAGAAATGGGGGTGTAAAGTCAGACAACTGTGCTGAAGACAAGCAGATGTACTGACCAGTAGGAAACTGCAAGAGGAATATGAGCTACATTTCAGTGGGTAGTGGTTTATGGAACTGATGTGCATGAAAGGTCAATAATAATGGAC
Organism: Piaya cayana; assembly: GCA_013389865.1. Lineage (NCBI taxonomy): Eukaryota > Metazoa > Chordata > Aves > Cuculiformes > Coccyzidae > Piaya > Piaya cayana. Next base: position 6,465 of record WAAB01015871.1, read on the forward strand.
AGTAGATATTCTATAAACAATAAACGGGGGTGGGGGAGAGCAAGAAAGCGTGACACCTACAAACATTATTCAGGGAACACGCCAGATAAGGTGGTGACTAAGCTGTTGTAAGTAAAATTCCGTTTAGTTACAGAAGCACAGTAACTTTGTGTGAGGCCTGTCAGCAAGAGCTGGATTGCAGCTCAGCGAGTCCTGACAAGTCACACACTGCAGTCACTGCTGACCTTAGGGCACAGCTCTGCCCTGCTCGGATTCCAGGGAAGAACAAGCCTNCTCTATAAACAAGAAATGGGGGTGGGGGAGGGCAAGAAAGTGCAACACCTACAAACATTATTAAGGAACATGCCAGATAACGTGGTGACTAAGCTGTTGTAAGTAAAATTCCGTTTAGTTACAGAAGCACAGTAACTTTGTGTGAGGCCTGTCAGCAAGAGCTGGATTGCAGCTCAGCGAGTCCTGACAAGTCACACACTGCAGTCACTGCTGACCTTAGGGCACAGCTCTGCCCTGCTCGGATTCCAGGGAAGAACAAGCCTCCCGTTCCGCGCTCCTGCTCCTCGGCATACGCACAAGCAAGGTGGTGAGCAGCTGTGGCGGGGATCCCCTGCTACTCCTCCTCAGAACCATCAGGCACCAGCCCCAGTGTCCTGGCCAAAAACCACATTGAAGTCAATATTGATCTACAACTGAGTGACAAAAAGATATGCTAAATTCAAAGCTGCTCCACTGCTTCAATGTTAATATTTAATGCCACAGCAGAAGGAAGACATTCAAAAAGAAATATTAATGCCAGATATTTTATTTGAGCAAACATTACTACTATTTACATTACCAATTCTACTAAAATAAACAAGGCATAAATCTGACTGCCATTTACGTTCCTAACTCAACAATAAATGATTAGTTAAAAAGGCAACCAGGAGTGACTTCTGAAAAATTGGGAACACAAACTTCAATGGCTGTCTGGGAGGAGGACAGTTACATTTCACAGTTTAACGTTCTCTTCATCAAAGTATGACACTCTTCATGTAAAGTTAAGTAATATTTATTCAATAAAACAAGCGTGTGGAGGGAGAACAGAGCTTGTCGGCACGCTGAGCAGCAGGAGGGTTGTTCCTGTGTCTAGCACTGATGGACAAGGGAAGTTAATTGTTCAGATATTAAGATTGATTTCTGTTTAACCAGTTTCAGACAGCTTAGCTGATTTTTAAATGGAAGTGGAAATTATTTGGTTCTGCATAACATGAACATTTCCTCCTTTTTTGCTGATACTGATAAGTACTTTGGTCTTATGGAGAAGTATACTTCATATACANGTTTCCCCCTAAGAAGTATTTTAGAAGCTGGTGTTCAAAAGCTTGATCCTTTAATAGCCAAGCCTAAGCTTCCCTGGAGCATCAAAAGGGAAACTCAAAAGGAACAGCACCACATCTAGACTAGAATAGAATCACAGAATCATAGAATCATAGATTGTTGTTCAAAAATCTTCATTATATCAGCCTCTCTGAAACCAGTATGACTTTAAACATGGATTCAAAAACAAAAAAGAAAAAGAAGAAACAAAAGATGAAAATCTAGCAAGATTTTAAACCAAACAGAAACAAAAAGATTTACTGCTATTTTCAAGCGTTCTCAAGTTCAGTTGGTTGCGTCTCAGCTGAACTGTGGGTGTCCAGAGGCAGTTACAGCTGGATCTCCCCCAGCTGCTCTGGGGATTGTCCCGGGTTTTATTTCATTTTCCCAAAAGTTTTAGTGTAAGAGAAGTGTTTAGGCTAGTTGGAAATATTTTAATGAATTAGCCAAATGGCCAAGCCTAATTCTCTAAGTTTATTTCCTCATCCATAGCTTTCTGAGCAAAAATAACTATATGCAGGGTGCACAAGACAGAATCCAAACACTCTCCAAGAGTGCACATTCAAGCATCAATCACACACACATGCTTAACTTTAAGCTGCAAAACAAACACACAAAAGGGATCGGGGTATAAGCTAATGCTCCATTAGAGTCCAGCTCAGTTTCCACATACTGTACCCTCTGAGCGTGTATATGAAAGTCATCAAACGCCACTTCTGTTACTCACAACACTATTATAATCACGTATTTTTCATCAAATCCTTCCTACCTCCTCCTCTCCCTTTGTTCCTCCTCTCACACAGAAGGAACCCTGCCAAAGAGCAGAGATCCGTGCAGAAACACACGTGAAGCGCTGGCGAGGGATGCAGCGAGCACACACGCAGGTTACTGCACGAGGAGAACGGGAACAACTTCCAGAGCTGCAAAGCTGAGAACTCACACTCAGTTAGAAATCTGTCTGACTTGGCCTTCAGCGCTACTAACAGCCCCCGGTGTCTGGATCTGATACGTGGGTCAGGAGGTTTCTGGAAAGTTTAATAAATACAGACTTCCAGTCTAAACACAGTTTGGCATGAACAGAATCCACTCCCATAGCGTAATCTTCTGTAGTGCAAGAGAATGAGAATGACAGACAGCTCCGGAGCCTGGATGAGGGATTGTCACCAGGAAACTCCTGCCTCTCTTGCCTGCAGTAAAGAGAACAGCTCCGAGGTGGTTACCCGGCCCCTGCTGCCCTGCCTTCAGTCCCTTGAACTGGTACAGAAGACACTCCAGACCCACGGCATTTCTCATTCAACTGAAAACAAAGAATCTGATTTTATCAAAATGAATTCTGGAACTTCACAGAATGAAGCAATTGTTTCTCTCTGACTTATTCTATTTTAGTTAGTGGATTTTTTTTTTCCCCCTAAGGCTACTTGGAAGCTGGATGGCAGCATCTCTTCACTGACTAATTAGAACGAGTATTGAAAACGGAGCAGCGGGATGACCATCTCGAGTGCACAACAAAACAGGGGAGATCTAAACTAGGGAAAAACACTACGTTGTGCTCATGTTTAAAACAGAGCGCTTGGGCAACTTGAGAAATGCTGCAGACTGGACCACGCTGGTTTCAGACAGCATCATTGCTGACCTCACTTAACTTGTCTCACAATTAAGTTGCACAAGCAGATGAACATGACAGCTCCGTTCTTCAGGATCTATGACAATCAAGCTTCGGGTTTCCAGTCCACACCTATGGAGCTATTGTCCAAATGCTTATTTTACCCTAAAGACAGTGGCATATGCACACACAAAAAAGGAAACCCCACAAACTTGCCCTTTACCCCCAGTTTTAAAATAAATATGCATCTTGCATTGCTATTTAAAAATCTGTGGTAAAAAGCAAACTTAAAAAAAATAGGTTGATACTTTTAATAATTAAATGGTTGTGTTTAAGTACCAATGAAGAGATGAGAACACCACAAATACAAGGTTATGGTCTCTGAAGAGATAGAAGAACATTCAAGGGGTCTCCCCTTAGGTGTCTGGAAGAATAAGCTATACCTACACATTCCTGACAAACGTTTTTCCAACACCTCCACCGTGGAAATTCTACACGTTATCCAGACAATAAGATCTATCTTCTTTATACCCTTTCCATGAGAAGTTTTTTCTAACATCAACCCCAAATTTCCCTGCCCCAGTTTAAGTCCATTTCTTCTCATCTACTCCACCACTATCTCTCACCTACTCCACTCCAACAGCCTTTTCTTTAGCACTGGAGATTATATCTACTTCCCCCACCAGCCTCCAAATCTTTAGACTAAACAACCTACATTCATTCAAACTTCCCTCCGAGGTAAGATTTTAAACCCCTTGAGAACACTCACTGCTGCTGCCCTGTGTTTCTCTCCAACCTGTCCGCTACTTTCCTGGAAAGCAGTGCAAAACCCCATCCTAAGCAGTCGCGCAGAGATCTCACTAGTGCTGAGTAGGATGGAAGGTGTGCGGCTTGCCAGCCTTCTCAGGCATCACTCCACATCTGAGCACCGCTCTCACCGACATGAGCTCTTCTTCACCTTTATCTCTGATGATGAAAATGCTCCAAAGTGCCAATAAGCTGACATGGACCTATTTGTGACCTACAACATTCCATACAGTTAATGGTTGGACTCGATGATCCAAGAAGTCTTTTCAAATCTGGTGATTCTATGATTCTATGAATTACTCGGCTTGTTAATCATGATGAGCATCTTTCAACCAAGTATATATTTATATTTAAACAAAAACAAACCTCCACAAAAAACCAAGAGACACATTATTCCCAGAACTCTATTTAGATTGCATTGCTTTATGCATCTTACTCTGATGTTTTCTCCTTTTCACCTGAAGTTTATAAAATCTGACTATTCCTAGTGCTTACCTTTCTGTGTTCAATTGAAGGCTGTGGGACGACAAACTGAAATCCCAGCACTGCTAGGGAACTGAGAAGTCTGAAAAAGAAGCAGTGAAACAAAAGATGTAGTTACCATGAATACAAACCATGCACCTACAAGTCTGCAAGGACTTATTTGGACCCCTGAATCCCATTACTAACCAGAGCAGATTCACTAAACTGTATAAAATGTTCTCCTGATATTCTCTTCATGGTAGGCAATGCCAGGTACACACACGGATTTTTCTACCCATAAAGCCAAAGTGCACCAAGTAAAACCCACTGACAGTATTTCACGTGATTTTATTTAAATTACAATATTTTTGGCAGTGCATGTATTAACGCCTCAGCATTTAGTGCCAAACTGATAAACACTTTGTAAGTTTTCTAAAGTGCTAAGTAAGAATTCACCCAGCTGTGGGCAAAGTCTGCTTCTAGCTCTGGCTCCTCATTTTACAGAGGAACATCCCACCTCCAGCACTGAGGAAACATGCACAGAATCACCATGATTTTGCAGCAAATGGGTTTCCCCCCAGCTGCCTAACACTTGTGGAAATTGAATAACCTAATGGGCACACGAGATGGAAAGTAGCGGACACAGCTCACCAGAGACTCAGGATAAGCAGCCAAGCATCACCCCAGCCCCACATCTTCAGTCTGAAAGGAGTCATAATGGGAACCCAGCCCAAACAAACTCTGTTCTGTCAAGCCTCACCACCCTAATGACTCCCAGGAGCCCACTACAAGTTAGGCTCGGTTAGCTCAGTCTTTTGTTTGCTCTAATTTGCATTGGGAACTGGTTTGCCCCCTTCTATCAAGGCCTTCATCAGAGAACACAGAAAGGTAAGAGAAGTAGGCTCAAGGTATCTTTATTTCTACCAGGAGTTTGACTTTTCAGTCTACAAAGAGCATGCTTCAGACCCTCTGCAAGAGGGAAAGCTGCTAATGACTTGCGGAATCTCAATGCAGAAGCAAAAATCATGGATTTAGACGCAAAATGCATCTGCAAACTAATGGACCAGACAACTCCAGCTGTGCTTCATGCTCTCAGCTCCTTCCTTTGCTCCCTACACAGCAGCGCTTTAAATATTTCTCATTGTTTCAGGTATTTTCAGTCAGACCTCCCAAACAGAGTAAGTTTTTTTAATACTAAACATTTCATTGCCACCAATACAAATATCGTTATACTAGGGAGAATGATTTTTCCTGAGTTTTCTGTTTGTTCTTGCAAATGTACCACAACAGGAACTTAGGCAAGTATCGACTGCACGTGGTCTCTCATCACCTCATCACCATGGTCTATGCCCCTCGCTCTCAAAACAATAAAAAGCACGAAAAAGTCATTACTACTTTACTGCCGCATCAATTTAGGAAAAAAAAACAATTGAAAGACTTTAAAAGTCCATTAGAAGGAAGTCTTATATTTCACAAAGCTATCATTTGTGACAAAGCGAAATCCAGAGGAGGTGGCTGTTATCAGGCAGTGTGAGGCCCTATAAAGAAACCACAGTAGGAGTCGAAATGCGCGCCCCAGAGCAAGGCCCGATAACAGGGTGGTGGGTGGAAGCCAAAGGCGTGACTCAAGAAATTGATTTCCCAATCACGCCTGAAATGAAAGGTGGGAATAGCAACAGAACTCAGACCTCCAAACTGCACAACAGCAGCATCAAGTCTGGTTTTAGCTGACCTGCATATCCCTTCTTCGAGTGCTTGAGTGATCTAACTACTGTGGATGAAAACGTGCCAACTTTAAGCAGGCAGAGCCCAGTCTCTGTCTCGGACTACATCCTCCGCAAATTATATTTAACTTCCTTTTCAGAATTTTCCTACCCACTCCCTGCTCCTTATTGTTCTGCTCCCCATAATCCCTCAGAGCACGTGAAAGAAAGTTCAGATTTTGCATAAGGAAATTAATGCTTTCATCCTCAACAGGACAGGACTTTTCTCATCGGTCCGAAGATCTACAAATTTCCATGCATAAATTCTTCTGAAATCATGCACAAGATCGGGAGGTCTGAACTGAGCAAGAACGGGAGGCCTGAACTGAGTGAGAACCGTAATCTTCAAAGCAAATTACTTACCAGATTAAAGTTCTCAGTTCTAGAATGCAAACTTCCAGTGTAAGTGTGGTCACTCCGTGCCAAGCTGTCCCTGACCATTCTTTAATGAGGCCGTACTGTAATTACCATCCGTATGTACGTGCTCAAGGACAATGAAGCTAGTTTTTAAGTTTGCTTTTGTATCTGCAATCGGATCTTTCAGAAACAATGGTATCAAGCTACTATTTCCAACGCACAGGAAACGTGCCAGGAATACTTCAGCTATCCCAAGGTAAGCCTCCGGCCTCAAATCACTATGTGGCAACTGAATTTTTCTTAAGGTTATTTCCCTCAGTAGCTTGCTTTGGCTAACTTCTCTGGACTAAGCTTTTTTATTTGTCGTACTTGACTAATGTTAGGCCTCCCAAGATATAAAAATAGGCCTCTTCGATTTCAGTGGGTTTGCTTCAGGTATTCTTACTGCACAGAAAAGCCAAAAAGAACAAGTGCTCCTCAAAATAAGGCAAAAGCTTTTCAAGAATACGTGAACACGATAGATACCAATCGCAGCTGATTGATGGCTCTTCAATTCAGGCCTCTGTGTAAAAGCCTCGCTGGTTCAGCCCATGCTCTCACAGTTACAGTGCTATCTGGAGCAAAGAACTTGGCTTAAAGCAAAGTCAAGCTTTCAACTGTTGTCTTATCCAAGTTTCAAAGAGCAAACGTGTCCTTTTACTGGAAATACCAATTTCTGTTTAACTGGAGGGATGAGGTGTACAGAGCAGAGCAAAGCGGCATTAAATCTATTGCAGGAGAAGCATGAAAATGTTTTCTATTTAGCATCTTGTTTAGGAAGACCCCTCAGAAGCTGAAGTGCACCAAATCAGATTTCTGGAATGGCTGCTGTCCCCCTACAGTTAGCTGTATTTTCCAAGTGCTGTGATGGCCAATTATGGATTGTAAAGACAGGACTGCAGTTCAAAGATTGATGTCTGCGATTCACAAGAAGGAAGGTTAGATCAGAGGTGTTACTGACAGCATCTCCACACAACTAAAGGCGACGCAGCTCTCATTCCTCGCAGGAGGTCACTTATTTTCCTGTCGCATCCCAGCCGCCTGCTTTCTGTGAATCTGCTTCCCAGCTACAGAACTGGACAGACCAGCTTGGAAACAGTTGAGCGTTTCCTTTGTCAGGAAAGCCCTTTGAAAGGTCTTTCCTCTGTTTGCCCACGGGCAAACTGTTCCAGGAATGCACAACCTACCTCCCTGAACGAACTGCAGCACAGGTAGTAAAACGTAGATCAGTAATTTAAGCCCAGCGTACAGCCCAATAAAAAAAAGGAACTTTCCAATAATATATGCCATCACACTGGCATGCCTAACATACTCTAAGCATAAACAAACACTGAGAACTTTCTTTTTTTACTGTCACTGAAGAATGCTATGTCTGGTATGCATGTACTTCATTAATTGGTCTTAGGATAAGATTTTTATTTGTCCTCTTATGATAAGAATGCTCTTAACGCCAAAGCAAGAGACAACAAAATTGATATTTACTGCAGCATGTTAAGGGCATATTCAATAAGATTTTAAATGATTTATAGCATCACTTACCTCAAAGAAACTATTAAACTGTCTACCATGATCCTTTAATGTAAGGTGACTTCAAGTGAGAAATTTCTCTTCACTGCACAATGCTGATGCCACACGAATCCTACAGAAAGAAAAGAGAAAACACTGCTTATTTGGTATTTTCCAGGATGTCTGTGAAACTGGGTACAGACCTACATTAGTCACCTCTACCTCAATTGTTGGGAATTTACAGCAATTTGACCTTGCAAGCCAGCGTATGTCCAGGAACAGGCTGGACACACCCCATTTTCTGCACAGGTCTTCAACAGCACCAAAGCACTTTGCTAAAAGGCCACGGGATGCAAAATCTTGATCTGATTCCCAAGGATGTAAACCTGATGTTAAACTTACTTGCTTTTTATCTCACGTTCCTGCTATGTCCCTTGCATGACATAAAGCAAATAGCTTTACCTCCAGTCTAGCGTCAATGGAATTCATAGAACTGAAACAGGGCTATTGATTTCTAGAGTACAGCAATACTATTGATACACTCTTCATTTTGCAAGCAGCGCAAGGATGATTCTATAGGGAGGGGTCGTACAGCCTGCAGAGAAAAATAAAGAGCAGTGCTGTTCCCTCTCTATTAAAAATGGCAAACGCAGCCACATCGAGTCACCTGCAGCCATGGAGGAAACACAGGGTTAAACAGCACTCAATGCACATTCAACTGATCCTTATTTCCAAATAATATCATCGCATCGCAACTATTACAAATGCACAGAAGTCCTACCAGCCCCTTGAGAGGGTTATTGTTTAGGTGCACTCTCATTTGCTTGGAAATACTCTCCTGGGATGTTCTTAATCCTGGTAAATTTGTAATTATCTATCGGACACCTAAAATACTGCACTGGAAATTGACGGAGATCCTTGCAGGAGGGAAACACAATATGAGTCAAGGGGAATGGAAGGAGGGAGGATAAGAGGAAATAAAGCACGATTAGGACTAAATCTAAATCCATCCATGTCAGAATTTGGTCTGCATCTTGCCATTTACAAGTGGTTACACGCTGAAAAGCAGCAGAGTGAACAGAAACACGAGAAAGTTGCTGTTGGAAGATAAAGAGCTCTCCACTTCTGTCAGGCAGCCAGAGAATTAAAACCTGTCCAGAAAGGGACAAGCCGGGTAAGAACTTAAGAAATGTGCGGTTAGATAAAGTACAGATCCCGTAGTAAGAAAATGTGGATTGTTTGCAGGTAACTGAACAAGAGAAACATTCCCTCGCTCCTCCCCACAAATAAAAATCAAAGAACAACAAATTTGTTTTAGGAAACCACAAAATAATTCTAACAACTTTAAAAGAAAATCCCTCTCTTTTAACTGTCTGATCATCCCGCTTTTTAAATGGAAGGCGTTAAAAGCTGATTCCTTTGGGAAGTATCATGACAAGAGTTCTGCATGTGACAGGTCTGAGCTAGGCCTGGGGGGAGAAAGCATCAAGGCTCAGCTAAGCTCCATCCTCTCCTTCTGCAGTTCCACAGCTGTTAGGAGATCTAGGAGGTTTTCTCTAATTTATTCATCAATTCCTCTGCTTAGTGTTGTAGGATTGTGTTTTATAAGATGGGCAGCACTCCTACAAACAGATTTTTAGTGAAGATCTCCAGCAACTTTCCAGAACTCTATCACACAGCTTCAGAAAAAGGTACACTCTTCTAGATATTTGGCAAGTCCACAGATAGAGCCCTAACACAAAGCCTTTAGATCCCCTCGGATACTATTTACTAACAGACACTTTGAAGGAAACAATTTCCTAATTACCAGACACACCGACACAATCATCCTTTACAGCACGTCTTGAAAACGGAGGGTACGCATGTAGTATGGATTGTGACCAGCTTGCCTTCAAGTTCTTATAATTCTGTTTTCTTTCCAGATGCACCCTCTTTTGATTTTTTTTTTTCACTCCACAATAATCCTTTTATCCAACATCCTCATATGGAGAGAGACAATCTCAGCAGAACATTGTTATGGGATATAAACTCACAGAAAAAGAAATATGCACTCCCCTAATCCACTTTGTAAGCGGCACTTCATTTCAAAAGCAGAAAAGATACTATTATAGATGGAGCTTTGACGAAGCGGGGGAGGGACCTCCGGTGTTTCTTGAGATTGTTCTTAAAATGAGAGCTCAAAGTCCGCACAGATGTTTCCAATTTTTCAGCTTGTCTCTGTCTCATTGTGGAGGGCAGGTTGCAGTACAAACTCAACTTTCAACAGTGTTTCAATGCCTTTTTCAAAACACTTCTTAGTGAAACTCGCAGATGCGTTTCTTTTGAAATATCATTTGTAGCACGGAGTGTAGAAACTGCTGAGCATCTAAGTGACTTAAGAGATTGTTTAAAAATTACTGAAGTGCTTAGGTGCTTACAGCCTAGTGAGAGAAACGTCATTTTGGCAGCCACGCTTCTGATAGGGAAATGTGAAAACGTGACAATCATTTTCTTCTCCAGGAGATTCAGGGCAAAAGGAATACCTGAAATGGCTGGACAGTTAACACCAGGATTAAATAACATGAATTTTGGCACAGAAACTTTCAAAAGCCTGATGAGGTGTTCCACGTGCAGCAGTCTGCGGTCACTGCACTTAAGCCATGCAAACGTAGAAGTCAAATTACCTTCCCACAAGGGCTTAAAACACTATAAACCTATCTAGCAAAACTTTCCAGTAACCCTATTTAGAGCAGAATAGATATTAAAATCTCCCATGCAATAAACCCCACTCCTTCAGCAGAGTTAGCACATCTTTCTCCACTGCATTAGAATATTTGACATTTCAGCAATCTTCCTCATTTTACCTCCAAGGGAGATGAAAACAAAACCCCTGAAACGGCATAGGGGAAAAGCCCCAAACCACACACGAACACAAAAAACCCAACGAAAACTAACCAACCAACCCAGCAGGACAGAACAGAACTCAAACCTCCTCTCCAAAGCAACCATGGCACGGTAGGCAGAGATGTTTTATCGCATATGACATAATATGCAACACTTCACAGAAAATAAGATTGGGTAAAAAGACCGTGATTCAAGCCTCCTTTTCACACTGCTGGTGAGTGACCCCAACACGTTCAAACTGTTGCTGCCAGTCCCAGCAGTTACACTATCAAGTTAATGAGCTAACAATAATCACCCTCCTACTAATTTGTTCAAAAAGGGGTGGATATGGATATTGCAGTAACTTGGGAAAAAAATAATCGAGTAGGTTCACTGGAGAGCCTGGAAACTGGCTGAAATGGACACTTCAAGATTTCTCAATAAGTTAAATGATGCAATATACAAAATGAATTGGGACAGGCACTACAGAACTATACAGAAAGCTGAGAAACAAGGAAGAAAGTCTAGTGGGAAGTAAAGAAATGTCTTCCTACAAAGTGGTTTGAAAATTTGCAGAAAACCAATGAATTAGTTATCCTACTTCTTAAATATCACGGGACCCCTCACATGCAATTTTTCATGTGACTCTACCCTTTGTGTATTGTGAGTGGAGGGTATTTCACTCCCTGAATTCCGATGTCATTTTAGCATCAACCTATACTTCTTAGAAGTCCTGTCGAGTCACATACACCCCTATGCATCTATGCACTGAAACAGAAATGCTTAATGTGCACATGCACTGGACCTACTGAAACAATCCAGGACACTCTGTTTAATAAACTCACAAGGATGTGAGATATTTCAGGTAGAAACATGCTAACTCAACTAAGTTCAGAACTGCTCTGAGCTTGCAGCCCATTTTATCTTGTTGACTTATATGTATAGCAAGTGAACTTAAAATTTCCTTCAATATTTCTGTTTCTGGTTAATTAGGTATCTTGCCAGCTACTGACAATGACCACTTGAAGTTGCTACGAAACTTGAGCATCATTCTGAAGCTCTCTTTTTGTATTATTTAGGAAAAAAAATCATTGTTTAGGAGTAATACTTAGAAATACTCAAATAAAAAAACATACTGTACCCTTTAA
>WAAB01015874.1:0-18621 GCA_013389865.1 Piaya cayana
GCCCCTTTGTGCCCATATGTGGTTTCCCCTACATCACTGTGCAAGTGAGGTCCAAATGATTCGTCTGTGGCTCCCAGCACAGGTAGGAAACCCACGTACAGACCATTGAGCAGTGTGTGCTGCCTTCCCTGGGCACGTCTGTCCTTAAATCTAATTTCTGAGTCTGCTGCTATTCTCGAATACACGGGGATGCACCAGGCAAGAGGAGGCCCCTGATGGTAGTTGGGTTTCCATCATCTCACGAGCCCCAGTCACCTAGAGTTGGCTCTAGGACTTGGAGAGCTTTTAATCTACTTTGCGTCTCACCTCACCCTGCTGACGAAGGGCAGGGTCAAGCTCTCCCAGCACCAGTTGCGAGTGCAGGTTTGGCCCAGTGACTGTGGGGCAGGATTGACTCCAGGGGTTCTCAGAGGCTTGCGGAGCGGGGAGAGCCCTGACGAGGCTGGGACATGTTCCCTCTGCAGCTGGACCAGGAGCTGAGCAGCACAGGCTGCTGAACCGTGGCAGCGACTGTAGCATCCTGAAGGGGTCTGGCTTAGGGAGGAAAATCCCTGGGGGCTCTGTTATGCTGAATTTCTCTCTGAACCCCAGCTGGGTGCTCGGAACAGCTGTGCAGAGAGGGATGCTCAGCAGCGACTGGCTTCGGTGGGACCCTCCGGTAACGAATCGAGCATCATCATGAGAGAGAAAGGAGGGCAGGGCGGCTCGGGATGGAGGGGAGAAAGGCAGAAAAGGGGGTTCCAGGCAGCCGGAGGGTCGCGGTGGGGAGCCAGCAGCGGCGCTGCCATCCCCGTTACCAGTGGGTGTCACTGCAGGACAAGGAGCGCCCTGCGGCCGGGGCTGCGCGGGGGTCGGGACCCCGCACGGGGCTCCGCGGGGCTCGGGGAGCGGGCAGGGGACACCCGGCTCGCGGCTCGGGTCTTCCCCGCAGCAGGACGAGCCCCGAGTGGCCCCTGGGGGACGGGGCGAAGCTGCCCGGCTGGGGCCATGGGGGCTTTTCCCTGCCCCATCCGAGCTGCAGGACGCGGGACACTGGGATCTGTACCCTGCCCTGAATTTCGGGGTGCTCTGGGACGGCTCTGTCGGTTACGAGCCCCACGGGGCGGCGTCTCCACCTGTGCGCACTCCGGCTGCTGCTTTTTGGGTTTCTGGTCTCTTGGTGGCTTCCTTGGACCTGCTCTGAACCAGCAGGTCTGTGCGGGCTTGGTTGCCAACGCCTTTGTTTGCCAGCCCCCTTGCAGGGAAGCTGGACTCCAGGAATGGTTGGACTCGATGATCCGATGGGTCTCTTCCAACCTGGTGATTCTATGATTCTATGACTCCTTGGAGATGCTTCCTCCCCTCTGCACACCCCAAGGACCTGGGCAGTTGCTGCAGGTGGGCACAGAGGCTGCAGCCTGACCGAGGGCTGGAGGTGGCTTCTGCCAGGCAGCAGAGCAAACCTCGTGCCTGGGTTCCTCACATACTCGTAAATAGTGTCATTTTCAGCAAGACAAATCATTTAAGGCCTGGTTTTCCCCCACCCTGGGGAGGTGGGGAAGGTCTCTGGTTACAATCCAACCGTTACCCTCCTACTCATTTTAGACGGGTTTTACTTAAGAAGTCCATACTAAAGAGAGGGAACTGTCTACTGGTATTTCCCCAGTGGGGAGCACTTGGTTTCTTTTCTCCCTCAGTTCAGGTGTGGGCAGGGTGGAGTTTGCTACAGCTGCTTCCTAATATAAAGGGCAGGTTGAGACACAAGCTGTCCCTAAGGAGGGGAGGTGGGAAAATGCTGGAGCAGCTTGTGTGGAGCTTCCCTTGGCCCGGGAGGGGTAAGAAAAGCTGCCCCTGCAGTTTACTTTTTTCTTGGGTCTTGAAAAATGTGGTTTAACATTATGAAGTCTGCTCTTTTTGGTTTGTGATTCAAAGTTTGGCTGGAAATCTGGGGTTGGGGGACAAGCCCTGGACTTGAAATGGCTCTTTTTATCCCTTGGCTGCCAGTGGGGCTGCGTAGGAGGACTGGGCTAGAGCTGCTGCTGAGGTGCGTGGGGCAGAGTTATACTGGGGCACGACCACTCCCTCTGCAGTGCTTGTTACTGGCCCCTTTCTGAGCTATGGATGCAGATCTTGCCTTTCAGATCATGGTCCTGGGGTGAATGTACCTGAGCTTTCTGAGTGCCAACAGGATGATGAATATGAAACCTAAAAACTGACATTGGACTCAAACATTTTCTGGTATAGTCTGAGATATAAGAGTGCACTTGAGAAGCAGTTTACATAGGAGTAATTAACTATTCCCCTAGCAATCTTGGAGAAGCAGAGTTAAAGTAATCATGGTTGTTATCAAGTGGTATTTTCTTCAGGTGGTGTCCTGTTGAGAGGAGGTGGATATTGAATGTTGGTACCTGTCTGAGCCTCTGCTGTCCCCTGTTGGTAGCCAAGCTGGGGTTTGGGTGCTGTGATGTTGAGTTGGTAGTTTGAGCTTGTTCAGCAGCTCCTTGGAGAGGTCCTGAGGGACACCAAGCACCAGCAGCTGTCTGAGGGCAAGTCTGGAACTGGCTGGAGCCTTTTTCAAGTGGAGGTGTTGCTGTGCAGCCCTGCTTTGGCAGTGAGCTTCAAGCAGGTGTGCAGGTGCCTTCACACAGGCAAGGGCTTTGCTGGGTCAGGTAGCGATGGGAAGCTTATTTGGCAGAGAAATAAGAAGGACTGATGGATTATGAGATATTATGGACTTGATATGGACTGGGATATAGTGGCATTTAATATATTTGTTTAGAACAGATGGTGAAAGAGACCGTCTCCCTTTCCCTCTAGGGCCGTACTGGTGCATACGCTGCCCTGCTCCTGGTTGTGAGTGTTGCTACCTTGAGCTTGATGAGAATTGTGGTGATCAGACTCAGTGAGGTGTTGTGCATCTGGCACGAAGCAATGAACAGAATAATTCCTTTCATATTTAGGATTTATTTGACTGTATAACTTCTTAGCATAACTTCGTAAAACCAGAGAAAAAGCCTATAAACCTACGGCTATCGCAGGGTCAAAGGGCTGTGGTGCTCAGCACGGGGCTGTGGTCCTTGCTGTGCGGATGCCCTGGGGAAGGGGGACCAGGTCTTGCAGCCACTTCTCCATGAGAGGCACTGAAGGCCTTTTTACGAGCACCACGGTCTGGAAAAGTACTGAGATGAGGCCCAACCTATAATGGAAGCAGCAGATAAACGATTGGTTACAGTGAGCAGCAGGCCAAAGAAAATAGGTTGCAGCACAAACAGGGAAGAGCCTGCAGATGAGTGCAAAGGTTTCTCTGGCTGGGAGATGTTGCTCCAGCTGAAGTTCAGCACTTAACCTGTTTAAAATGAAGACTAGTTTTCTGATTGACTTCAGGAGATTTTCAGTCTGCTCTAGTAACAAGTTCTTGACGCTCTCCTAGCCAAGATGTCTGATACTTTCAGATGCTGGCAGACCTTAAGGTGGACCCTGAAATAAATGACTTGTTTTCTACCAACACAGGACTCTTGTGTTTCACTGAAGGGCTCAGGATGAGCTGAGAGGTCCCAGGGAAGATCCTGTTGGGGCCAAGGACTTTTATATGACCTGCTCAACAAACACATGAGCAGCCTCTCCTTAGGAATCCTCTTTGAGGTGGGGAGGGGACGAACAAATGCCCATAACAAATAAACAAAAGGAAAGTAACCTGGGGGTTGAAGGTCCCAGGGCCCTTTAGGGCGAGCAGAGGGTTTACACACAGCTGCATACGCAAACCTATACAGTAGACGCAGAGTTACTGAGATGAGCAAGTGTCTTCACATATGGAGTTGGTTTACCATGGGGGGCCACCGCGCCCCGACACAATTCCTTGTGCCATAAATCTGCCTTGCGTGGATGCGCAGAGCTGCCTCCCGCTTCCCCCACCCTGCTCAGGCTGGCTGGATGTCAGGTTTTGCATATGTAAAAATAGAGAGCAGTCTTTGCCCTGAAAAGCTTGCTAGTGATCTCATTAATCAAGACAAACAAAGCGTATTTAGCTATTCCCCCTCTCTGGAGGAAAGGCGTTCAGGTACTTAAATATGCATTTGAGTGCCTAACTTCAGACAGTTGTTTCTGGATGTTTTTGCTTTCTCACAAGCTGCAGCAGTGACATATCCCCCCTCCCAGAGGGGAAGGTGGGGGAGGCAGAACCAAGGGTTGTTGAAGTAGGTGGGCAGCCCCTGGATACCAGCAGAGACCATCTCCAGCCCGGCCAACTCTAACCTCCCATTAATGATGCAGGAGATTTTTCCTGGGAGCTGGGATTGTTAGAAAAACCCAGCGCCTGCAGATAAGGACAGCTGAACCGCTACTCTTGAAAGCGCCTCTGCCTTCCCTGTCGTGCCCCTTGTTCATCAGCACTGGGAACTGGGCAGGGGGAAAGTTCTGCCTGGGAGGAAACAGCAGTTTGTTCACAACAGTCTTGGTACAAAGCCCCCCTAGGTGAGAAATGTCACACTGGGCCACAAATGGCAGTAATTAAAATTAGCAGAGCCCTTGACAAAGTTGTGAGGGATGCCAGCTTCTGCCCTGAGCGTGAGTGAGTGGGAAGCACCAGGTGTAGGACAAGGGACAAGTGCTAGTTTAAAAAAATGAGAAACCCTCTCATAATGAGGGACAGTTGAGAAGTATGGATTAGTCCCAGGTTGGTAATTAGAGTCAGGATAAGGGTGTCCTTAGGTCAGAGGTCTTATTATGACAAAGACTGGTGTTGAGAAGTCAATGCCAGTGATGAATCCTCATCTCTGATTCTTCTAATTCATATTTTAAAAGATGAACCCAGAGGTTCTTCCTCTAGAGACGGCTGATGATCTTTACCATTACTGTGATGTGGCTACGGGCTGTTATTCCAAGACTTTGCCTGAATCGTGGATTTGGAGCATTGGCTGCAGCAAGAACATGGTTTGTAGGCACAAGCTGAGTGGTTTTCCTTGCAGGATGATGGAGCTGCGATGGTTTTCAGCTGCTGATATTAAACAATGTTTGCTGTTATTCATAGCATTTGTTGCTGACAGCCTACAGGAGACTTGCAGCTGGGATGCTGTAATATCAGTGCTTGCTTCAAGGAACTAGAGGGGCAATAAAAAGCCCCTTATAACCCCGAAAACTGAAATATGTATTTGGGGGTTATTTCAATTTGATTTTCTGAGTTACGGTAATATTTTAAATTGGAGGATTGTAAATAATTACTCAAGTAGCATTAGTAGAACCGTGTGTGTGTGGCAAGCAGAAGCAGGTCTGTTAAGGGAGGGCTAAGAAAGGGCATGTGAGATTCAGGAAAGCTAAGGTGGGACGGGGAAGGCAGAGCTGAGCTGATGCAGGTTGGCAGAACAACCCTGATGGCAGCAGAGCACGTACCTCAGACCGTGGGTTTGTGGGAGCTGTTGGTGTTGTGCTTGTTGGCACTGAGGGGGGTGTGTGTGTGAGCACTGCAGCCCCTTTGGTGGGTAAGATTAGCTTCTGGGGGAAAAGGTAAATGAGAGTCACCCTAGGAGGGTGGGGTGGGGAGAGTTTTAATTGATGGAGCTGGAGTTTGAGAGGTATAGAGACTGAACCCATGGAAAGGGCTGAAGAAAGCAACAAACCACACCAGGCTCTCCTGCCCTAGAAGAATCCATGTGTGACTTCAGGAGGATGCGGCTCTACCCGCTCCTCTCGCACCACCTGCCTGGCTCTGCCTGCCTGCTCAAAGGCAGCTTCCCAGCCTTGTACGATTTTTCGCTTTAAAAACAAAGCCGCCCCTAGACTCAGCCTAGTTTTTCCATCATCCATTTGACTGAATCCTTTTAGTGGGTGACAAAACACTTTCTTGAGCTCCCTTTACAGGAAACCAATCTCTCTTCCTTTTTCAAAACCCCCCTCATTTACAGGAGTCTAACAAATCCTGGGCCTTTTAAGTCCTATCATGTTTTTTTTCCCTCTCCAAAACAACAGTTCCATGTTTGTAGCTATTTGTGGGGGGGGGATAAAATACACAATACGGAGAGGGGTAGGTTGTACGCATTGACGCACGCGGCACTGAGCATCCCTGTACAGACAAAAACCACGCGTGCGCGTGCACATCGAGATGCAAATGATTTCCGTGAAGCTATCGCTTGTAAAGCTTGACAGAAAATAATGAGAAACACTAAATCTTTTATAAGGTCAACACTCAAGCAGCTGTCAAACAAGAAAAGAATTTAGCGAAAGATCCGCGAAAACTTCCATCGCCTCATTAAATCCAACAGGGCCGGGGCCCGGCGTGGTGAGGAGGCACCGGGGCGCCTCCGTTTTGTGTCAGTAATTTGCGGCGGAGGAAGAGGGAAGACGAAACAGCCAACGCCGAAGGGGCCTTGAGGGAGGCTGGGGAATCGTTAGTGCGCCAGGAGCGGCCTCCGCTCCTAATTGGAAGCATTGGGCATTATCAACGGAGGATTTGCCTCGGCTCCCTGACAGCTCTCTAGGCCTGGAATGATAGCCCACTTGTCAGTGTAAAAGACCATTAAAAACAAACCATTTTGATTTAATTGGAGGCGGTGCGCTAGGGGCCCAGGTGATGTTGGCTGCTGATGCCTTTTTCCCCCTGTATTGATGGTTTTTTTTTCCTCCCCTCCCTTTCAAAAACTGTCTAGGAAAGAGAAAGAGGTGCTGAAAGATCCTTCACAGCTGCATTGAGAGCGCCTTTCAATAGGGTTGTCAACAAATGCCATGACAAGTTAGAGAGAAGCAGGTATTTTTAAAACAGACGTTATTCTGTCCAAGATGAGCTGCGCTCCGAGGTGTGTGTGTTGGATTATTAGAGTTACAAATGCTGTGGATTTTCCTGGCAGTAGCACAATTAACTGGTTTAATAAATGGGGTTGATTTTTTTTTTTTTTTTGTTCTCCCCATCTTTCCATTTCCAAGACGCAGGACAAGGGAATTTGAGATAAATGATCCTCATTTGCTTTAAACCCAGGAATCTTTCAAAAAGCGCTCAGTAATTTTTGGCTGCTGTATTTAACGCCTCATAGAGAGGTGGGATTTTCTTTTTCTGCTTGCTGAAAGTAAAAGCCACAGATGTTTGCTGGAGTTCACTGGTCACTTGGTCTGGGCAAGTGTGAGTAAAGGTGAATTAACCCACTGGAGCTGTAACCCAGCGTGTCACCGCTTTGGCAGATGTCCCGGGGTCAGACCAGAGCTGGAAGCTTTCATATCCACCTCATTTGGTTTTGAGGTTTGAATCCTGACCCTTTTCATGCTAGGCGAGAGTCTGACTTCAAACTAAACTGTCTATTGGTAAATAGCGTCCCCGCAGAAAGCAGAATAAGCTCAAGAATGAAACCCCAAGTCCATTTAAAAAGCGCTTCTGTGGCTTTGTGTACGAAATAGTAGGTAGCACTGAAGGCAATGGTAGGTGCTCATCTGTAACCCAGCACAGGCAGAGTGGTTTCACTCTACTGAAAATCACGAAGCTACAAGCACCCCAAATACGTTCCTACATGGGTGAATATCTCCATAACAACAATGGGCATCAGTTGCCAACAGCTGCTTCTGCTGCCTTTGGGTACCAGGGCTTGGATGTATGTGAAGCCTACCTGGGAGGTGGATGAGCTTGTAAGGCTGCACAGGGAGGGGGCTGTTTTCTTCTGCCAATTGAGAGATGCTAGAGAGCAATGAAAATGGCAGAGGAATGATGAGTTGCCATGTCTGAGGGAGATGTGAGTGTGACAGAGGGCAGTGTTAGTGTGTGATGGAGATGCTGGTTGTCCAGGGCACAGGCAAACGGCTACCAGGGAAGGCTGGACCAGGGACTTGCTTTGCTGTGATTTCAGCAATTGCATTGCTGGATGTTTTGACTATTAGGCCAAACAAGAAAACCTGCAAAATCTGCAAGAAAATGTAGTGATGGTGACTGGGGCCTGTGTTTAATCACAGAGTGGCTGTGGTGCAGGAGATGACGTTCCTGCTGCGGTCCCTGTGGAGACATGCAAGGATTTTGCTCAGGGTAGCTGGGTCTCTGCCCATTTGGAACCCTGTAGGTTCTTGTGTTTTCTTTTTGCACTCTTGTAGGCAGGGCAGCACTGAAGGCCACTGGTGCTGCTTTGGATCATCAGTGTGGGGCTGGGACGCAATTCATGTCACTCGAGCCACTGAACAGCCATCAGGTGACACCAATGTTTATTTTTTCGGTCAGCTAAAATCCCATCTGAAGGGAGGTTTGAGCTGGTGCCATGGTGACAAGGAGCTCTTGAACTCATTGCTTTATTCTTTAAGCACTATTCAGGCCTCGGGAGATAAGTTTTATAACATTCCAACTCCATAAAGTTTTGCTGCCCTCAAACCCAGGAGGATAAATGCTGTACCTGAAAAGCCAGCCCACCATGTGCTGTGTGTATCAAGCTTAGGTTATTTAAGCAGAATCTATGGCTTTTCTGACAAGACAACAGATGCAAGATTACATGAGCCGTGCTTGTCAGTTCAGCTCCTTAGACAAAAATAGAGGTAAGGCATTAAAAAAAAATGCGGAACATTTCTTGTGTGTATGTGTTAAACCTCCACTCTTAATTCTGATGAAGGATCAGGCTGCGAGCAGATATCGGATCCCTGGTGAGAATCAAATTCTGGAGCCCAGAATTTTGCTGCAAAGTTTATACAGTGGGGACTCCTCTAATTACTTTCGGTGGAAATTTACCTGACAGAGCTTTCCCAGGTAACGCAAGGCGTACGCAGGAGAGCCGCTCAGCCGTTGACAGAGCCTTTGATTTTGTGCCAGGTTGCAAATTAAGTCTTTTGCCAAGGTACCCGAACACTTGCTCGTCAATTGCTTATCGCTTATTCATATCGCGCATCGAGCGCAGCTCGTTTCATCTGCTTGGGAAGGCAGCACATGTTGACAAAAGTGTGGTCCAAAGTTGCCGCAATTTCTTTCCTCCCCCATTTTGGTCAAGTAAACAAGATTATTCTCCCTGGAAAGCCACCTCGAATGTCTGTGCAAGCTGGAAATCTCTAATGAGCAAAGGAAAAACCCTGCGATGTGTCAACGACACATGGTGCGTTGAGCTATTTTGGCACACGGGTGAATTCTGTCCCGCATCACTGCTGCGTGAGGTGTTTCTACTAGAGCCCTTCTGGACTGACTTGACAGCTCTGGAAATGTATCGCAGAGCGGCTAGTGTTGACTTAGTGTTTGGATTGTGACTATCAAACAGTCAGATGGAGTTGGGTGAAGCCTCACCCTGGGATAGCACCGCTAGGACTGCAGGGATGCTGAATCTTGGCAGCAACAGCCTTTGCAGAGTTTGGTTGGCACCAGGGATGTCATTCTGCCTGGGCCAGCATAATGCTGGTGATGACTAACAAAGGGACGTGATCCTGTGTACTTGGGGGGCAGGTGGATGCCTGAGTACAGTCCCCAGCGAACGCAGTCCCACATTTACAAATAAATGAAATCTTGGTGCACAGTCAGTCGTGTTGTCTGAGAAGTCACGTTGCTGCATGCAGAGTAAGGCAGATGCTCTTTGGTGGGTGGGTGTGACAGAATCATGGAATCACCAGGTTGGGAGAGACCCACCGGATCATCGAGTCCAACCATTTCTATCAAAAAGAAGAGGAGGAGGGCAGCAGAAGCATCTTGCAGTGGGGAGTAAGGAGTTAACATTTGTTTATTTCTTAAAAAATACTCCAATTCAGTGATTTTCTCTAATGAACTGCCCATCAGGACAAGTCTGGCTCCCTGTGACCTGTTTGTCTCGGTGAGCTGGAGGGCCCAGGAGACCACATGGTCGTCCAGAGCGACATACAGAGCAGGAGTGATCACTGGGTATGGGAAAGCCTGTAAATCACCTGGTTAGCTTAATGGCGTGGGCCATTATTCTAAAGCAGTGGGGCTGAAACCTAAATCCAAATGAAAATATAGTAAATTTGTCTATACTTTACTGACTGAATGACTGTGTAATGTCATGCAGCAGGGAGCAAGCAGAGGTAATTAGCAGGGAGGGCAAAGCTTGTTTGTTAAACTGCCTTCCACTTTCTCTCTGTGGTGCCAGAAGATAGTCTTGCAGGGACAGAATGGAAAAAGTCCAGTTTAAGAGCCAGCAGTGACATCCACACCCAGTTTCTGCAGCTCTCTGTTGCGGGTCAGGATGGGAATAGGAGAAATTCCTCCTTGTTGTTTTTTTATGGGTCTGAAGGAACAAAATCTCATCTTCCTGCTGCCTCCTGTTTTGGTTACAATTATCTTGGTAGCTGGGTTCTCTACACTGCTCCTTGCCTTCCCAGACCACTGAGTCTTGAAGCCATAATTATCACCATGGAAGAGCCGAAGAAAGGTTTAATGAGGTCAGAAACGCCACAAGAACCAGCTCCGTCACCTCTTTGGAGCAAGGCTCTTGTCACTCTTGTAAAGGGATTGAGTAAATCCTGGAGTCATAGAGTCATAGAATAACCAGGTTGGAAGAGACCCACTGGATCATTGAGTCCAACCATTCCTATCGAGTCCCTGCATTTTGTTGAAGAGTTAGGCAGCTTTAAGACTATTCCAACACCACCTGTATAGAACTCAATTTTACAGAGATGGTTAAAACACAGTTTGGAGGCTGCTGAGGGTCTTTGGGAACCATTAGTTTTCTCTGGGTTGTTACTGCTTTTAACTGGATAAATGCTTATGGATGTTCAAGAGAACTTATCTTTCCATGGAGCAAACCATGAATGGAAACTCAGCAGAGCAAGATATCGTGGTCGAAGCTCTAGGATGGGCTGTGCCTGTTAGATCTGCAGCTGGGGAAAGGGACTCCTTCCACGTTAATGTAATGAGAAAGGAGCACAGAGTCTGTGCAAAAGGAGCTGTACCTCCTCCTTTGGATGCTGCTCCTGGGAAGGAGGGAAGGAAAGAAGAGAGTAAGGAGAAAGGGAGAGAGAAGAAAAGACTCAGAGGTTTGAGAGCTGTGGCGGAACCCAAACACAGTCGTGGATGAAACTAAAGGGAAAGCATGAAGAAAAAAAACAGGCTGAAAAATGAATAGTGATGGAAAGGTCTGGGGTGAGAGAAGCTCTAAAGAGGAGGCTTGCCCCAGTATCTCGTGTGACTTACACAATCTGTTTAACAGCGATCGGTCATGTTCTTTCGCTGACACTAGCTGCAGCAGCAGCTCTGCGCTGACAGGCAGCGGGGATAAATGATTACTGACATATGCTAATCGGACAGTCTTAGACGGGATGTAAGAGGAATACATCAAGGTGGTGCAAAATGCATTTCTTGGTCGAAACTCTCCAACTTGTACAAGTAAATTAGCTTCAGGGAGTCATAAGGCTTCTTGGTTGTTTTTAACTGCAGTTAAAAATCAACAGCATGGTGGGGAAAAAAAAAAAGCCCATCAGAACAAGGGCTGGGGCGGAGGGCTGAGAGGCTCTTTGCAGTGGTATCTATCAATGCCAGATATGATTTTGGCCACGTAAACTCCCTGCAAGGTTTCAGTCTCACTTTCTGGTGTCTCCTTTCCAATCTCCTCGCCCAGCTCTTTTCCCTTCCTTCCTAAAATGCCCCCTAGCTCTTCACTTGAAGTTTCCCTGTAATTTACACCACAAACAAAGCTCCCAGAATTCAAACAGGTACCTCAGAGCACAGCAGGATGCCCAGATGAATTCAGGGGGATATGTAGATCCCATTGCTAAAAGAAAAAATCTTCACCTTGGCTCTTATTTGGATCAATTAAAGGAAGTGTCATGCACATCTGTAACCTGGCTAGACCCTTTGCTCAGTCTCAGGGTGAATACTGTCAATCAGGTAGTTCAGACAAGTACCAAGAGTGGAAGCTTTCTGGAAAGCTCTAATTCTTGGGGTGAAAATGCTTCTTGGAACATCTGGTGTGGTTTGAATTAGTTATGGTGAGAACAGATAAAATGGCAGGCTACCAAAATGCAGGTTTGATGGTCCTGCTTGTGTGTGGCAGTTGTGGGAATACCAGCAGAGAGCAAACTCCACCCCAGTGCTAATAGGGAGATAGAAAAAGACGCTTTTCATCTTGTAAAGCTCATGAAAGCGCACAAAAGTTAGAAAACAAGTCATTACGTGCTCATCTGGGCAACTCTTGCCTCTCTCCCAGGGATTATTGCTGCAAAACATACCTCACTCTGAAGCTGAAAAGGGGCTGATGTTTGAAGGTATCCAGTGCAGGATCATTTTGGGGTCTTGGGAAGGTCTGCATTAAGAGCCTTGTCTCTACTTCTATTGTGTGTTAAGGGTGTTATCAAGGCACGTGGGCAAGGGTAGAAGGTGTCCTTGAGTTCAATCAAGTGTTCCGTACCTTCTCCAAGTGGGGTAGGTGCCAGAAGGACTCCTCCTTTGCAGGTGGCGGGTGTTTCCGCAGCCATGTGGTGCGCGTGTCAGGTCCTACGTCCTTCTGCAACCAAAGGTAAACAAGAAGGGGCTGAAACGGCTGCACAGCTGTAGACACCAGGTTGGTGTCATGCAAGGTAATGACACTGGGATGAATAAGTCTAAAAGTCACTTTGGACTGATGATTGTAAACGGGTGGGTTTTCATGCCCATGCAGCTAATAATGAGATCTAAAACATACTGGTGAGTAAAACATTAGCAGCTACCAGATCTTGGGGTGTCTGCTTTATCCAGCATCTCAATGAGATGACTGCTGCCTGCAAGAAGCCCTGTGCTCTGAGCTACAGCCACAGCACATCACCAGCTGGGAAGGTCGCTTCACCACCTCCTCTGTTGGGGTGTGGTAGTGGTTCCTGGCTGTCCAGTGTGTGTTACTCTCCTGATCCACTACAGCTTATAGTGCTTGATAGTCCCGGCACAAGGGGGTGCAGGTTCCTGGTGAATAATTTGGCCACTGCACGAAACCTTGGGGAATTTGTCTGCTCTGTGGTCTAGGCTGCGGGTTTGTGTTGCTTAGTAATTGGTGGCAGCAGGCTTTGGGAACTTGGTGGAGGGAACTTAGTGATTAAAGGCATCAGTCATTAATAGATAAGGTAGGGATGCACTTTCCAACACCCTAGGCTTGTATATTCATAAAGTAGCTGCTAATTAAGAACGCTGTATTCTCGCACTTCAACTATAAAGCACAGTTTGTGATGGCAGGAAGCCCATTGAAATTGGTCATTACCATATTAGCTTGACTCCTGTTTGAGCCATTAACTAATAAAACAGTCATTGGCTGCTTTTAAATGTTATTACAATATCGGTGTGTTTAACAGCACACAGCTACACTCTAACAACTGCTGCAGGTGCTGGCATCAACCACACTGCGCCAGGATCAGGGCTGGTGATGGCTCTTTGGACATTTGTTGGCTCTTCCATTGTTTTTAACACTGTCACAGGTAACCTGAGCAGAGCTGGTGCTGTCCAAAGGATGATCTGCAGGACTCCGGGGGTGAGGATGATATAAATACCAAAGACAATTTGAAACATAATTCTTTGTTAGGGCAGGGCTTTTTACTTTTGTGGCAGTGCAAATCGAGCCAGACCCTCCATTTGAATTGATACCAGAAGCTTAGTTGGGGGACCTGTAACCTGGAGGCAGATAAATGTGTGATGGTAGCTAGAAAGGGGTCTCTGTGTGTGAAGAGACTGGAAAGGGAGAGCTGTGTATTCCTTTGAAAGGCCTTGGCCAAAGCACTTGTGCCCTGGAGAGCTCCCTTCACTCTGTAAATCTTCAGATACAAAAACACTTTAGAAAAGCCCAACCCCACCCTTCTCTTTTATCCCTACAACCCTTTCATGTATGTTGATTTGCATAGGTGATGTTCACTCTCACAGGACATGCTCTGGCTGAAGCCAGGCTGATCTTGGCTGGGAAGCAGCTCATCCTTGTTAGGTTTCACCAGCCTTCTAGCAGTTGGGGAGGAGGTTTACCCAGCGAAGCATCCTCCCCTCAGCTGGGAGAAGTCACCATCTACCGTGGGGTAGGACGGTGAGGGGTTATGTCTGTTATCAGTGCTGTGTGCAGCAAGGGAGAGCGCTGCTGGAGCATTATCACCTTTTTCTTTTGTGTTCGCAGGGCTGCTGTCAGGGCTCTCTGCTGCTCCATCCACTGCTCCTTGTATTTGTAGTGGAGAAGGTCATAAATGGGAGTGCTAGGTCTGGAAAACATTGAAAAGACAACAATACAACCCACAGGGTTAATACCTCTTTTTACCTCCCCATGCTGATTCATATCTCTGCTCTGGAAAGTGTGACTGGTGAGAACATGAGTAAACCCTCACACTGGGAAAGGCTTTCTCTTTCTCAGGAAAGATTCAAATTCAGATTCATTTGTGGATAATACACCACAGTCTGTAGATACTTGTGACAACCTGTCACAGGACTGTGCTAGGGTATCTGCTAGAATGAATCACAGAATGGGCACAATTCCTGTCTCTGCAGAATCATAGAATCACCAGGTTGGAAAAGGCCCATTGGATCATTGAGTCCAACCATAAAGAACCATTTATAAGGGCCCAAATCACCACCTTTGATCAAGCCCTGGTGTACTGGAAGGGCTGTGGAGCACCACAGACTGCAGTTTGACTCTGGATCCTGCTATGGCTCCAGGAGAGCATTTCCCACTAGTTCCACATTGTGGTTAATGAAAACATAGAATGGGGCAGCGTCAAGAAGCAGAGCACTAGGTTCTAGGAACACGGAGGAACATCTTGGGCTGGATCCCCTCCAGAACGAAACAGCCGCAGTAGCTGCCTGGGAAGAACCACTAGGTGCAAAGTCTATTTTGCTAACGTAATGCTGGTTTTGCTATTAAAATATCACTGCTGTGGTATATCAAGAAGCCACCAACAGATGCACAATGATGGATTGAGTGAAATCAGTCCAGTGCCTCGGCTGCACAGACCTGATTTATTGCCCCTTGAAACAAGGTACCAGGGAGCTTTCTGGCCAGGAGGAGGCAGCAGCAGAGAGGAGTTGCAGATGACAATGGTTCTAGAAAAATAGTAGAAATAAAAGGTAGTTGCTTGTTGGCCAGCGACCAGTTCAGCTGCTCTGAGCTGGCATTAACCTAACCAGTTCATGGCAGAGCTGCAATCTGAAATTGTTGAGCAACCTTCACAAGTCAGGATCCCTTAACTTCATCAGCCACCATGGGAGGCAGAACTGGTGGCAGCAGCATGGCTCTTGCCTTGAGGACAGCACATCACTTATTGCCGTGGTCCTGCTGCTTTCCTTGTCTCCCAGGAACAAAGGCTTGAAGGTGATGGAGGACCTCTACCTCAAGCTTTATTGGTCCTTGTCCTAGCACACCTTGCTGTGGAGGGATTTTTCCCATATCAGCAGCAACCAATGACTGTGGAGGCACCACCCCCAGCTCTGAACCACTTGTAGCTCCCAGTGCCTTCAGCAGCAAGTCCCACAACAGAGAGGCAGTGCTTTCCCTGCCTGATCGGACCACCTACGAGACCCTGGGGACATGGGCTAACTCCTGAGCTGCTTCTGGGCCACCGGCTCCACCAGAAGATTGTTTTCCGCAGAGAGTTCCCATCTACCATAGAATGAGCTGGTGCTTTGTGGCTTTTGGCAGCGAGTCCAAAATTGGTAGCAGCCAGCTTGTAGCAGTCTGGAGAATCTTTGACGATCGCGGAGGGCGCCAGCAGTGCATATGCAAACAGTAACTCTTCTGTTTCTTGTTCCTTCACCCCTGTGGTGACTTTTATTACTTAATTATTGCACACCACATGCTTCAAAACAGTCTAATCTATGGTCGTGTTTTCTAATGATCCTAGATGTGCGATGCCGCAATATACATCCCAAGGGGGCATTCATATCAGAGGAGACATCCTTCTGCAGGCCTCCTGCTTCATAGATCACATGCTGCAGGGCTCTTCAAGGCTTTGCTTACAAATCAGCTGCGCTGCCCCAGACCGTTATCCGAGACACCCTGTGCCAAAGGGGACACCGACAATTTACCCTCTGACTTCTCTTTTCTTCCTGCTCCTTCTCTTTCAGTTTGGCATTTCACGCTGATCAGAGCTGGGGAAAATATTTACAAAGGATAAAAGATGAGGCAAACCTCTGGTAGAGTGTCTTATCATCCGGGTGGGTCTCCAGCCTCATTCTGTGGTGTAAATCTTGGTAGTCCTGGCATAAGAATATGGGGAGCCTTGCACATAGGTTTGTTTGCTTGGCCTGTTCCTTTGCTCAAAGTAGGAGCTTTCCTGACGTGCAGAACTAGCAGGGAGGGATGCAGGAAAGCCTTGAGCCTTTGTGTGTAGTGTTCGATTATTGATTTTCGTGGTAGCTGAATGTGTTTTCACACCTCTATGGAGGTGACTTTTACCATCTCCAGTGGACCGGCCAGTTGGTGACTGATTAGTCCACAGCTGGCTTGTAAGTAAATGCTTGAAAGGCTGCATTTGGGTTGATGCTCTTCAGAGATCCTTCCCTGCCGTGTGATTAATCACATTTAAATCCTGATCCAGCAAAGTATAGAACCGCGCCTGGAACAAACACATGTGTGCGCTGCCTCTTTGAAATTGGTGGGAGTGACTCGTGTGCTTGGTTATGTGGATAAGCTCTGGTGGGGCCGTAGGATGTGAGGCTTCACCTGGCTTTTCCTGACTCCTCTGACAGAAATACTGAGAAATCGGGGAAGAGCAGGGGATATCGGGCAACACACTTCTTGACTAAGGTTACTGGAGGAGTTTCAGGGAGGTGGCTGATTCTTTGTAGGTCAAATGCTGATCTTGCTGAAGTGGATTTTTGGTCCCAATATCAGTGCCACTCGGCAGTGTGACAGTATTTCTCGTTTGCAGCTGGCCTTTGGGAAAAGATCCTCTCGCCTTAGTGTCACTTAAGGACAGGAACGAACGGCTTGTGTGCTCTGTTTCTGTTTGTCACCCTGCCCAGATCATAGAATCACCAGGTTGGAAGAGACCCATCGGATCATCGAGTCCAACCATTCCTATCAAACACTAAACCATGTCCNGCAATGAGATGTCACTCCTCTGAACTGGGAGGATTTTGCTGTTATCTTCTGTAGATGCCATAGAGAGGGAGAGCCGGGGAAGCATCCACTGAAAATGCTTATGGTGGATTAAAATCCACCTCGTTTAGAGTGACTCAGATCTCCTTGTTTTGGCACAAGCACCCTGCCACAGAAAGGAAAGGGAAAGAAGTTCTGATAGGATGCAACAAATTATTTATAATTGTGGAATAAAAAATAATCAGCTGCTTCCTTTTATAGTCAAATAGTTGGAGCCACTTCTTACGTTGACATTTCCTAAATATTTTAACATTTATCTGTGCACATTTTCAAAACTATTATTCCTGAAACAGTTCCTGTCTCTTTAATAGACTCCTTCTCTAATTTACTTTCAAGAGTCAGGGTACAGACCTATTTTCGACTGAAATGACAAGCGCCTGCTAACTCGGTTATACAGCGTGGTATGCTAGCCTGCCAGAAATCTCTTGGAAAAGAAGCTGCAGCCTCCTAATAGGCTATTTTACTGTGAAAACAATGTTAAAAAGTCTAATAAAGTATTAACAATATTAAAATAAAACGGTGTAGGCCTTAAATGAGCTACAAACTAGTTAAATCTATTCTATTCAATATGAGCCTTCAGTGCTCTGCAGCTGATACCTCAGAGCTGGGATTTATCTAAAATGAAGGCACCAGGGACGTGCAAGAGAAATGGTAATTATAATTTGCAAACATTAGGCTGACACTTTTTTTGTGTATGTGTGTATAAATTCTGACAGCTGTGATTTGCGCCGTGCCAAATAGTGCTCCACCGCGCCGGGAAGGGCTCCCTTTCTGGCAGGCCATCCCCAGAGCCGGCAGCTCATTAAAACTTTGGAGAAGGAGAAGTTGCCGAAAACAGGAAGGCGTCAGAACCATCTGAGGGCCTTTCGGTACACGCTTGTTGAAAGGTGTTTGAGAAGAGAGCCTTGGGTCTGACAAACTGGAATTTTAGTACGCCTCTCCGTTCACAGTGGGGCAAAATAATTGGTCATCAGTGACTACTAATTTGGTTTAGTAGCCAGAGGCGTTTTTTTTCTTCCCGGAAAATCAATGACAGTGCCGAGGTCTGTTCAACGCGATTCAGCTCAAGATGGGTCCTCATTTAGCTCTTGATGCTTCTTCCACTGGAGACAGCTATTTTGTTAAAATGAAATTAAAATCTGTCTATAATGCTCGGCTCAGGGAGCGGCACCCGTCAATGCCACGCTGCTCTTGAGGTTTCAAGGTTGTCAGTCTCCCCTCAAACTTATTTTCAAAGGTTTATCTACCAACGGGGGAAAAAAAGGTACTTGGCAAAAGTGGATACAAAGGACTTTCCTCAGGAAGGAAGGTTTTATACCAGCTTTAAAGGTGCAGTCAATTTGATTGCTAAGTTGTGTCGTGAAAGGGTGAAAACTTGCCTTGATTGCTTTTTTTTTTTCTAGTATAACTCAAGAGCACAGGGGCTTGTAAATATTTTTAGTGTGAGCTTCAGCCATTGGATTTTCTGGGTAGCTCTCCAGCCAGCGCAGAGGCTCCCACAGCACTCCCACTGCTGCTGGTCCGGACAGGGTCTGGCAGGGAGTAGAAGACACGTGCGTGGGCATCAACTCCCTGGTGGTTGCGCTGAAATCATTTCTCCAATTTCAATGTCAGCTTAGTGGCAGCAGGATCTGGCCCTGTACGGGTGCCCATGCAACAGATAAAT
>WAAB01015879.1:0-22509 GCA_013389865.1 Piaya cayana
CAGAGCTTGAAGTACTTCCAAAATAAACATTTTTTACACTGATACAGAAAGGAAGCCACTGTTCTCAGCACAAGGATGTGAAGTCTTAACCCAGTTTCTTTCACACCCCATCTTCATCATCTTCATCCTTGCAAGTAGCCACTTTGCCATATGTTACAAGGTAATTTAATAACTCTATTTCAGGAGATGAATATTTTAAATATATGAAGGGTAAAATATAAGATCTCCTTCAAACAAAAAATAGTGGAAACAACACAAGACATCCTCTGGGGAAGCCTAAATGCAGTCTTCAGGGGCAAAATAACTGGCTGCACATCAAAGAGAAAAAATAATGGAAGGAGAAATTTACATTTCTTGAGACCCCAAATGTATACTTGAAAGAAATAAGAGAGTGAATTAAAGGAGGTGCCAGAAACTCTGCAACACAACTGAATGTAATTAAACAGATTAACAGCAAATGAAAAAGCAGACCAACAGTCCCAATATATAAAACTATTACAAACATGGGAATACAGAATGTAGGCTACTGCTAGTACAGCTGTAGAAGCAGCAATCATCAGAAGCAATACTAGAAAGTCTCTGCTGAAAATGGAAAGAGACAGTACGTAACAGTTTCTGCTAAGTGTTAAAACAGCTTTTACAAGGGTTATGAAGAAATGTCAATTTGAAACTAGCAAACAGATTTTCCTCTCAAAGGAGAATCTGATGACTATTTCTGGGTCAACAGTCAGTGGGACAATACTTGATGACATCCATTACAATTACTGCATTTCTCTAACACGGACTTCTGACAGGTTAGAATAGTTATGTCATGCCAGTTGAAAGCTAAGAGGCATTTTCTCTGAGACTACTTTCAAGCCAGAAAGCTTCTTCCTTTAGCCATTCTCATAGCAATGCGGGAGGCTATTCTGGAAGGCAGTTCTGCAGGACAAAATAACAGGCACAGGACCAGACTAGAGCTGGTCCAAAATACTTGCCCCAGTCCCTGAATTGAATCCCCAGTGCCACTGCAACTACACTACTTGTTACTGTAACACAAGCTGACTTAGATGAACTAAATTAGGCTCTGCTCTGCATCACCTTCAAATCACTTCTCTCTTTCATTCTCTCAGTGAAGAGATAGTGTATAACAAGACTAGCCTCTTTAAACTAACAGCTGTCTTTGTAAATATCCCTTCCGGCTCACAAAATTTGACACAAAACTTGGAGAAATGAAGTGCCCTGCACCTCTCATTTTGAAAGGAAGCCTTATGGAGAACTGGAGAGTTTATTGCACATTTCTAACTGTCCCAAAATCTAGTATCCTTAGAGAAAAATGTGGAGCCCTGCACTCCACATACATCTCATGGGCTTAAAGCCTCTGAAGATCCAGTTATGTTCTGAAGAGACCACAAAGGACAGAAGAAATTTGTAACGAAAAGATCACATGCAACTTTGAAAAGAG
Source organism: Piaya cayana (assembly GCA_013389865.1). NCBI lineage: Eukaryota > Metazoa > Chordata > Aves > Cuculiformes > Coccyzidae > Piaya > Piaya cayana. The sequence goes on from WAAB01015879.1 coordinate 1,445, forward strand.
AGGTTTTGATTCAGTCAAAATCTCATTTGAGAAGGATACATCTTCAACCAAATATGGAGTGATGAGGCAATTAACACTTTAATATGATACCAACATTTACGTTCTGATAAAGTTGATATGTTATGTAGGAATTTTCCATGAGTGGAAGATAATGACACATACTGTATCACAGCAGAATACATTTACAACCAAACACACAGAAACGAGTAACTCAAAAAGGTATCAGGAGGCAAAAAGCATAGTCTTAGAAACCTGTACTGGTTTTATGAAAACCTATTTTGCGAATATTTATCCCTAACAGTGAAATTACTTATTTGATTTTAGTAGAAACCTTGAACATTTGGCTTACTGTTTAGAAACTTAAGCCTCAACTCCCTTGAGATCTCAATAAGTTGTTATATTATAAACAATCACTCAGCTGTCTAAATATATGGATTAAAAAGTAAAAACAAATTACTATTTAATTACTACAGTAAATACCTATGACATTTGAGAGGCTACTCTTTTGTGCAACAATGCCACATTAATTCACAACCGATCAAAGCAACTTGTTACTTAAAGTAATTTAAGAGAGACAATAAATGTCAACAGATTTTTAATAAAAGTCATAAGACATGAGACTTACCATTTAGCTCAACTAATCAGTTACACAGTACTAGTGGTTTTTTTTAAATAAATGCTCAAAAACCTACAGCACCAAAAAAATAACAACTTAATTTACAAAATAACATTATAAAACATGCTGCAATGTTGACTCATTATGAAGGTCTTACAAGGAACAATTTACAAAGAAAACACAGAGAAAATAACAGAAGAATTACAAAGTGAAGATAACTACTAAAAAGACTTAATGCTATTTAGATTAAGTATGCACAACACGTTCACTAGGACTATAAGAAGGTTCCTCTCCTCAAACTTCACCTTATTTGGAGGTTTCAGAAAGAATTTAAACATTTCAGTCAATTATACAGGCATTTTATCTGAAATAAATATTAATCCCTTGGCATGAACCACTGAATAAACATATTATAGTATAAAATCCTGGCTAGTTAAAAGTATCAGTAAACCAGCACTTACTGTGCGAAGGTTTTATCTGTAAGGTCCACGTGGTTAATTTTCACAATGCATTCATTCTCATGGAAAAGCCCATCACGCCTAGATCTGCTATTTTCTTCAATACCACGGATGAAGAGACCCAGCATTCTAAAATGCAGAAGAAAAAGTGAAAGCTATTCTTATTCTGCTGGTATTAATTTTTAGCAACGAAAAACAGATATCCGTAATTACTATGAGATGAGATAGAGTAGAACATTATGAAGTGTCTAACCTAGAAAAAGGATATCCAGCTCACTCTTTAACTAAAAAGGAGGGTATTGCAAGTAACACCAAGAAAACTTGCTGGACACTAATAGGTACAACTTGCTAGAACTTCAGGAATTATTAAGTCTTGTGGGTCATATTTGGAGAAACAGAGGAAAACACCTAGATCTCCTCATCCAGTTAAAAATTTAAAAGTAGCTTATGCAATATTTGTCTGCCACTAACTACAATTGTATTGCTCCAACAAAAAGCACAAACAGATCAAAACTAATTTTCTAACTTCACTGTAATAAACCACATGGGTGTTCGAATAAGTTAAAAAATAACCATTATTTCTACATTTGAAAAGTCTCTGAAACTTTACAGTTGCCAAAGTCCCTTGATGACTGTAATGCTACTAATTTATGTGGCAGGAAAGCAGCAGAACATCAAAACCTAAGTTGTGAAAAAGTATGGGTGGTGCAAAATTCCAGAATGGCTACACTTGGTTACTTCTGACCTACCTGAAGCACCTCCAGTATTGCAGACTACAACTCAACATAGATATATCCAATGATACCAGTATAAAGTCAAAAAAATCTAACAACTTCATGTCTGTGAAGATCTCTTATAATCAAGTTTTATCCATTAAATTTCCATACCACATCAGCAAAGACAGATGACCTTTAAAGACCATTTTCTATTGGTTATTTTCTATAAAATATTCATGTGCAATTTCCAGTGTGCCACCACTCCAATCACAAACAGAAGTCTTGTATTTTTTCTCAGATTCATGATTGTCCCTCATGTTTAAGTCCATTCAACAGATTCACAGTATATTGATAACTATTTCAAATGACACTAAATTCACCATGCATCTGATTTTATATTTATCGCATAATAAACGTTTTGAGATTTATATTTGTCATATCAATGTACTTCAATTGAAAATTTGGTTCCTACTGAATATTACTAATTCAAAACTTCTAACAGAAAAAGTAGATTTAATATCTATCACATAAAGATTCTCAACCTCTTGCAACCTGTGTTATCCTTCAATAGAGGACTGAAAAGGGTAGCAGTGATGACTGGCTGCAGCCCTGCTGATGACAACCAATCAACCAGTGGCAATCTAAAAACTAACCACTAAGAACTAATGAAATATAATTATCATAGAATCATAGAATCAGCAGGTTGGAAGAGACCCATCGGATCACCAAGTCCAACCATTCCTATCAAACACTAAACCATGTTGTTTAGCACCTCGTCTACCCGTGCCTTAAACACCTCCAGGGAAGGTAAATCAACCACCTCCCCTGGGCAGCCTGTTCCAATGCCCAATGACCCTTTCCGTGAAATATTTTTTCCCGATGTCCAGCCTGAACCTCCCCTGGTGGAGCTTGAGGCCATTCCCTCTTGTTCTCTTCCCTGTCACTTGGGAGAAGAGGCCAGTTCCCTCCTCTCCACAACCTCCTTTAAGGTAGTTGTAGAGGGTAATGAGGTCTCCCCTCAGCCTCCTCTTCTCCTGGCTAAACAACCCCAGCTCTCTCAGCCGTCCCTCATAGGGCCCCTCCAGCCCCTTCACCACAGGTTCCTCTCCAGCCCCTTCATCAGCTGTGTTGCACTTCTCTGGAATTATCATAGAATCATAGAATCAGCAGGTTGGAAGAGACCCATCGGATCACCAAGTCCAACCATTCCTATCAAACACTAAACCATGTCCCTCAGGACCTTGTCTACCTGTGCTTTAAACACCTCCAGGGAAGGCATCTTATGTTAAGATGCAAACCAACAGAAGAAAAATAGAGTGCAAATTAGTTGGTTGGTCACTAATCCTGCCGTGCTTAGATGCCGCATCCATATAGAGCAATATGATTACCTACTTCTCTAAAATTTGCTGCATGTACTGCAGAACCTGATTGAGTGGTTTGAGTTCTCTATGCTGTGGCACCTTAAATGCATTGCTCCATTACTTTTTTCTGCAGTCTCAATATTAGCATTATTTTAATGCACTACTCAGTTTTAATTTCTTTTTTTTTAATGATACCTAAGTGCAAAAGAAAGGGGAAAACTATTTCCACTAGTTTCACAGTTCCTGTATAAACTAAGATTTTGTAAATTAAAAATTTTCCTCTGCAGCAGTGCTAGGCTAAAGCCAGTGTTGCCTTATTAGAAGGTAACTTTACAAGTGAAATACCAGACCAAGTCAATCACGGCCAGCATGCCCTCATAAATTGCATCTTGTCATTAACATAAATAAAAGATGTTCTTCTGTACTTTCTCATGTTATGAGTTAAAATTTATACACTAATCTCAGGCTTGATTAAATAAGAGGGACAAGCAATTAAAGTCACTCTACTGCTTTTACAAAGATATCTGTAAGGTTCTGCCAAGGGTCATTAAAATTTCAAGACAACTGTCTAAACAAGCAGTCCATCTGTCAAAATCCTCTTTCCTATAAGGGATCCCTCAAAGCATTTATCAATAAGGACATGTTAACATGCACATAATGCAGACAAAGAACTCTACTCCTCCTTTATAGAACGTTTTCAAAGCCACAACCTTTGTGGCATGCTTGTAACAAAGAATTAATGTCTCCATGTCACAAGGTAACAAGCCTACATGTCTTTCTCATGATAGAGAGGCAGCCTGCAAAGCCGAGGACACAACTCAGGCCTCCTACAGCTCCCACTGAAGAACAAGTTTCTTCTTGAGACAGTGCTGACATTTTCCAGGCAGCAGATGGACATCTATTTTCCTTTTTGGTAAATAAAATGCTCTGAATGAATTTGAGTCCACTTTCAGACTCAGAGCTTGTTGAGAAAACATCTACATACACAGACCTTTACAAGACAACTTAATCCTTCACATTCTCTGTACTACATGAAAGCTGACAAGTAAAGAAGCATTTAAGAATTAGACATTTTTAACTTCTTCAATAATTGTCTTTGTGTAAGAGGCAGCCGTCTTACTATGAAGTAGTGTCATTATGGCATTGGCAACTTCCCGTCTCTTACTGAAGGCTGCCAGTGTCAAATTAACTCTCTGCCTAAGCTGCCATATGTCAAATTTCAGCTAGAATTTAATTTTTTTTTTCATCTGGGCTACATAGCTTGGAAAACAGTTATAATGAAAATGCTGACACAGTCTTAACTACAGTACATCAATATGAGCATGCTGCTATAATAGGCTTTTGTGATCTCAAGAGACTATGTTAAATCATTTATAATTAAAGTAATTGTATTGTGACAAAGAAAAGTTCATGGTATAGTGCACATTTTATAAATGCTATACAAACCAAATCTGAAAGGTGGCTTGAAGAGTATGACCAGGCTAGCAATATTTTTTTTTTTTTTTACTTTTCTTGTCTTGTATGTCGCTAAGGAAGAGCCAATGCAGAGAAATCCAACTGAAAACAAGAACAACTATTCCAAACAAAAAAATCCCACACACAACTAAAACCAAACCCCACACATACCCACAAAACCAACACCACAAAAAACCCCGCCACCTCTCCTCCTCCACATCTTTAGTACGACATTGTTTTACAGAGGATCCTGTTCAATAAAAACAGAGGCAATTAGGAAGGGCTTGTATGTACACAGGGTTTGGTATTCTCTTATTAGACTAATAGTTTGGTAACATAAAACAATGTCACAAGCCAATTTTCTTTTAAGTTTTTTTTTTTTTTTACGGTTAAATAGTAGGTATTTTAAGAGAACCATGACTGAAATCCCTTTGCTAATATACTTCCTGAGCAATGCAGAAAATATCTTACCTTCCACTCAAAGATGAAAAAAAGGGCACTACATGTATCCCCAAGGGTCCACCTTCCCCAGAAATCTCCACTGTTTTCGTCATTTCACTAAAAAAGAGTACAGGGAAACACAACTCATGTACTTTTTCACAGAATTTTCTATGTTAAAAAAAAATCCTGATTGATCAGATAAGCAGAAAGGACAGAAAAAAAATTGACTCAGAGATCATTAGTATATAAGAATGCAATACAATGTTAAATGTCTATCAAATTCTTTCAGTTTTAGAGACCAGCATTTGTCTACTTTGAAAGAGAATGACAAAGTATTGAATGTTTTCCTAAGTCAACCCTTAAGTAAATCAGGAAATTAATTAAAAAAAGGTTATTCTACATATTCTTAATCTAAGCTCCACATGAGCAGCTTCAGTCCATTTACCCATGTGGACACATTATAAACATGAAAAATCACACATTAAGGACATCAATTAGTCAAATCATATTTAAATATCTGAGTTTCTGCCCTCAGTTGCATAGAAATTCAAAGAACAATACAAAGAACAAAACAAGTTTCAATCAAAAGTGCAACTCGGCTCATTTTATCAGGAAGTTCCCTTCCTCAAACACCATTATCAAAAACCTCTATATTTAATCTCTGACAGGTTTTTGCTGTTTCATGGCTATGTGCTGTTTCATTTCCTGCTGAGTATTGTACACGGCCAGCCTTGCAGTGACCTTAACACTATTCTGGTTGATCATAATTTGAAAAAGAAAGTATCTGAATTAGCTAGAATATATGAAAAAATATAAAACCTTCTGTAACAACACCTCCCCTCAAATCATACTGGATACCATCAGCACTCCAAGCAGTGGCCAGTGGACAAGTACTGGGTATTTCCATCTACATTTGAACATGCTAATGCATTCAAACTACAAGAAGCTCTATGCTTGCACGCTCATCCCTATGCACCATCCCACCCTCCCCTCCAAATGATTTTTCCCTACAACTATTTCCTCTGAGATCAACTGCCCAATCTCACTGACGCGTGATCTTCTGATTGTTTGAGCTCATGCAAGAATCACCAGCAATCACAGGTATAAAGGAGGAATCTGCGACCACCTTTGAAGTGGCAACACACAGTTACACCAGATTAGGTAACAGCATAAAAAACCACGGTACAGCTAAGTCCTGTCACAAGCAGGACGATTACTAAAAGCAATCCTAGATGACTCCTGGCATTGCTTTCTAATAATGCAGGGATATTTTGCTCTTGTCAGAAACTTTTACCCAGTTGCACAATGATTAACCAGAAGCAACTTGCCCTAAATACAACAATTCTTAAACCCTGTTCAGCTGACCAAGTTAAGACTAGAAATTAACTTTATATAATTTTCTTTTGCTTTGGAGGGTGGGATGGCAGCAAGTGTTTGTTGGGAGTTTTTGGGAGGGTTTTTTAAATAAATTATTCTTCCAAAAAGCCTGAGACTGAAATTAATTTATATTCCATAAAAATTAAATGGACAGACCCTGAAAAACAAGTCACCACTAATCACAACATAGCAGACTTTCATGTTACTATATTTATAACACAGGCACAATCAACAGACATTTCTATTTGTTGATTTTTGTTTCCCGTATTTCCCCCACTTCATGAATCAAACAGGGAATCCTGACAAGATCTTCCTGTAAGTTTTTTTAGAAAACATTTTTTCTAGTGAAATCAATCAGAAAAGCCAATCAGGGTGCTAAGCAAAACCTCAAAAATGCATGCACAGGAAATCCACTCTTCTTTTAGTTCCATCTTCTACTTCCTCCAATTATCTTAACAGACAAAAGAAAAATTAACAGGCTACTTTTACTGCCTTTTGAACTCCTACGTATGAGCAAATTAAGTAGCCAAATCCTATAGATCCAGAAAATAATCAAAAGTGGTAAATGAGCTTTCATTTCTACAGGGAAAATTTAAATAAGTTAAAGCTGTCCCTAGATAACCTCGTGTTGCTCAAGGACTCCAGGGAAGAGTTGTCGTCTTAAGCAACTGTAAAACAGAGCTGGCATTTTTTGAGGCCTATCAGGACAGACAGGTTAGCTGTCATATTAAATCAATGCACATACAGTTACAAGTAGGCTCAAAGCCAAAGAAAACATACAAGTTTATTTTTAAATCTAACATGAAATCTACACACTAAGAAAAATGGGTTTTTGTGAAAACAAACAACCCATGTGCATTAGTTTTTAAAACACTGCGGCATATCCTAGAATTATGCACATACTAAAGCATTAAATATCCATAACAGCATCCTCTTTATACATAGGTGTGTATTTAGAATAATATTTTTAATCAGAAATTAGGCAGAATAACTTTTCATTCTCAGACAAAGAGAATCTTTGAGAATCTTTTGCAAATCCTTTCTGAGAAGAAAACTGCCCTTCACAACAGTTTTAACAGGACGTATTTTTATATTATAGCTACAAAAGCCCAACAACAAAAAAATTAAGAAGCAGGATATCTGTGATTTGCTCTTTTTTTTTTTTTGTTTTTTTTTTTTTGTATGTATAATATACAAATAAGTTCTTTTTTTTTTTTTTGTTTAGGAATCTGAAAATTAGAGACTCTGAAAAATTTTACATCATTCGCTCATGCCATCAATCTTCTAGGAGGTTTAATCTGCCCACAAGAAGAGCTGAATTCCAGCACTGTACTACTCGACACTGGCTTACAGTTTACACAGCACGGTGGATTGTATTCACAAATTAGACACGGCTTATGAGATCCTAAACAGGATGAGTTTGAAAAATACTAATTATTAAACTGCAGGCACAAGGGACATCAAGGCTCTGAGACCCTTCAGTTTGACAGTCAAACTGAAAAAAGGAAGTAGGAAAATGGAGAACAGCTTTCCACTGCTGGTTGATAGCTGTGATATTGACAACAGAGAGGGTAATTTATGGATTCAAAGGAAAAAGTCCTCAAAATAGGGAACAGTTAAATTACAAAAGCTAGTAACTTACTAGTGTTCTACTCCTATTTTAAAACTCCCCTATACACCATAAGTGTATTTTGCAGTAAAATGAAACCCAATTCTGGGTTATTGAGTCAGTATAAAAGACCTGGAGTCCAATCGCTAGCAGGGGATGAGAGGCTGGGAGCTGCTGGTATCTCCTGTGTGTTCCTCAAAGAGCAGACAGAGCCCCTACCTCAGAAAATACTGCCCTTGCTGAGTTTGCAACCCAATTTCTACAGAATACACACACAGATACATTCTTACAGCAATCAAAATAAGTGAACTTTTAAAAAACATTTCTCAGTGAAACATATCAAAACTGCAGGGTTCACCCCAACTAGTACCCCTTGGACCTCTTCAGACACACGCTGCCATCTCCCTTCCCCTCGCTGCACCAATAGTGCCTCAGTGGTCCCAGGGAGGAACAAACATCTGCCTAGCGTGACCTGATTGTGGTATTCAAGACCACATTCAGTGCTGCACCATTGATTTTTAACCTGAAGAAACTGTCATCATTCACTACGTAAATTCTTCATTGCTTAATCATAGAACCATAGAATCACCAGGTTGGAAGAGACCCACTGGATCATCGAGTCCAACCATTCCTATCAATCACTACTGTTTATTGATTTCCACCTGATTCTTTACAGTCTACTACATTTGTCAGAAAGATGTTATGCATATTATTAAAAACATTGATGAATGCAGGTTAGCAAAGAGAAAGAGAAGATGTATGCATGTATGTAGTTAGCATGCAGAGCAGTCCATTTGTAACAAAATTTAAACACAGTGCTGCACATTACGTGGCGCATATTCAGTGGTGAATCAGCCTGATCTTCAGATTGGCAGTGCCCTTGCTGTTGAATACTACAGTTTCATCTCCTGCAAACTCCATCAAGAATTAGCTTTCTGTTAGTTATGCAATAGGAAAAGATTTGTTAGCTGAAAGCTTCTCAGCAAACGATCCAGTAATACCGAAAACCCAATCTCAACCACTGAGCACACAGATGCGTAAAAGGTGCTCTGCAGAAATAAAACTAGTTTTTGGCAGGACCTGGTTTTCTAAGGCACTTTGACCTTCCCAAATCACAAATGATGGGAGAATCTTCATGGGATATCTCCAGAAGAATGCAGTAGATGCAGCCTACAGTGATTAATTGTTTTGCAATACACTGAAGACAGCACCTTGGAAAAAGCTGCTTTCTGCATGGGTTGCCAGGCAAAACTTGTCATCATGTGTATGTCACAATAATCTAATGCCCGAATAAACACAGATCAAGTACTCACCATTCCAATGGCATATTCTTTTGCCATTTTAGTCTTATTCAACACTTGCACCTAAGTCTTCAACCCAGGCACATCATGACAAAGCAACAACCTTTGAATAGATCATTGAATTCCTTGATTGTTTTTCAGAAAAGGTACAGATTAGTAAGCTGCTGCATCTGAAAAAAAAAAATCTCTTCGCACAGCATGTCGATGTTTCCCTTGAGAACAGAAAAGCACAGCTTTGTGGCATTTTTATTGACTACAGCCAAGTAAAAGAAAAAGGAAATGTCACGCAGATGTGGAGAGCTCACAGATGAAGTTATTGAGCTGCAATTCCTTGCTTGTTCTTCACTTGTGCCTCCAGCCCCACCAGCCAATGTTGCCATTAGGGGAGGAGAGCATCCATGAACAGAGGCTACTAACATTTGATAGAGAGCACAGCTCTACAGGCGATGTCAAGTTACTAAAGAGAATTTTAGAAAGGAAATGTGTACAGATTTACCCAAATAAAGAGGGTGATGACTCCATCCATGTACTACTTTTGCGTATCAAAACAGTACAGTTCCTGATGGTAATAAAATGTCTGCACCAATTCATCCAGAGAGGCTTCTGGAGCAGCCATTTCAACTAAAGCTGTCAGCACATATCCCACCCACCTCCTACACCTTTTCAACAATTTTAATTCCCTCTTTCAAACTAGATGCTCAAAGCTCCAATGAAAATGTCTTGGATGCCCTGAAGAAAGAAATGGAACTCAGAATGTTAGTGTGAATACCTTAAATGATGAAAATATCTAAAGGTGGATGCAGACCACCCTACAAGGAGAAGAGGAAGCAACTGAACAAGGAGAGTCAAGAAGCAGCTTTGCAGGCACACTTAAGGGAATTCCAAAGAGACAAGTGTTTCAGCTGCTCCATCCTACACAGAAGTAAACAAACTATCCACTAAGTTTAAATACTTAATATGAATGAAATAATGTTAAAATCTCTCAGTTTCAGATTCGAAGAGGTAACCAAATGACCCCCTATCTCAAATGCATTAATCCAGTAAAGACGCTACTGTAATCCAGGCTTTTTTCCCCACTAAATTTACTTAGTTCTCACAAGATTAACTGTCTAAAGGTTTAGAGAGAAACTTGATAGCCAGCAGGCACCAGATTTCCGTATCTGTCTTTAAATCAAGTTGCTCCACTTCTGTGTTGTTAGACTAATGAAAGACACAGAAGGTTAAAAAAAAAGTAAAATACAGAGAAGGAAAAATTGCTGCAGTTACACGTTAATTATGTATCTACAGTGCTTAAACCATGGAATTGACCCCGACCTCTGCTAGAAAGAAATGGGGAGACTGCAAAACAGAACATAATGAAAACACATAATGAATTATCTATGCATAAATTACCCTTTTGAGTTCCAACTAATCCATTGCTATTAAGCTAACATCCACTTCCAAGCAGATTCACATTTACTATTTCTTAACACAGTCATTTTTACTAAGAAAAGCGAGGTTTCCAAAACCAGTATTAGTGTGTAGTGTGCTAAGGGATCCAATGTTAAAGGCTGTGATAAATTTATACCTGACCTCCCCGAGTATCAAGACCCTAATGCTACTTTAAGAATCTTGCAATCCTAGCACAGAAAATGAAAGGAAACAATGAAAACCCACCAAATTTTATACCCTGATGGCATTAGCTCAGTCTCCCTTATTCTGAACATCAACTTTACCAGCAAATCCAAAATAAAAATAAACACCTTCAGACATTTCAAGAGGATTGTAATTAGTCCTGGTTTTATTTATTTCATTAAAACTGTGCCAATGACCCAATGTTTCGAGACTCTCCTCTAGGAAAAATTCAGCTTTCAAAATGTCATATTAAAATTTTCAGACTCCTGAGGGATACAGTCCTGAAAAGTTTCCCAGTACTTTCATAATGAAATGTTTTAAGATAATCCAGCCAAAGAAACTTCCTTCCTATTAGCTTCTGAGTAGAGAGGCTAAAAATCCTCCACATTGCTACTCATTTAATTTATCCAACTTGCAACTAATTTTGCCTACTTAAATCAGTTAACTGCAAACGGAATTGTTTTACTACTTAAGTGAGAACTATAAAACAAGCTAAGTCTGAAGCCTTTATCTTCAACTGACTAGGCTTCACAATCATAAAATACTAATCACGGTATCCTTTTACTCTGCCTTCATCTGAAACACCCATCATTGGCTGCGGTTAGAGAAAGGACACTGACCTCAAAGAGGCTGGTGCTCTGATGAGAAGGCTCAAATAATTTTCTTAGGTGACTAGCTGCTATTTTGCTTAAGTGCTATAGGTCATAACAATTACCAAACTCAGTGACAGGAAAGGATATTTTCTAGTGAAAACAGCAAAGACAACAGTGGTTTTCTTCCTTCTTCCGTAGTATGGAATAGATCAGAATTGAGCTGAAATATTAGCTTCATTAACACAACTTAACATGGCTTATTTAAATGAAGGATTAAGGTATCATTTCTTAAAGGTCCTTCATCACCCTAACGTCTTTGAAATATAACAAGAAAGATACCTGCACAAATGAGTTATAAATAATACTTTCCTTCAGAAAGAACAGTGTAAAAGAAGTCAGATTAGATATTAAGATGCTAGTTTTACTACTTGTGGAAAAAAAATTCTATTATTTAATACTATTTTATTAATAAAATCTTCTTTACTTATATTTAATCAAATTAAGATACCAGTAAGATAGATAGATAGTCTCTAGTGACTCATTATTTTAATTTATAAAGCTATTTCTTCTAATGAAACAACCTCTGCAAGAAGAGTTTAAAAAACCTTCTAGTTTTAAGAGAAAAAATGCAAGAATAAAAATCATTGCCTTAAAATTTTAATTCTTTGACTTCTGAAATTCCAGTGACTCATAGAAACACCAACTAACTTTGCTTCACAAAATAATGTGTCTGAATTCCTCCCAAGTTCACTGCTCAAAAAAAACTGGAATATATTACAGATATCAGAATATAATTAATAATTTTAAAGCAAAAAAATCTCCTCAGGACACAAGAAGCACAAGCAAGGTAAACGGGCCCCTCACCATAAGAAGGATGTTGACGCTCTGGAGCGACTCCAGAGAAGAGCAACAAAGCTGGTGAAGGGGCTGGAGAACAGGCCTTATGAGGAATGGCTGAGAGAGCTGGGGTTGTTTAGCCGGGAGAAAAGGAGGCTCAGGGTAGACCTCATTGCTCTCTACAACTACCTGAAAGGAGGTTGTGGAGAGGAAGGAGTTGGCCTCTTCTCCCAAGTGACAGGGAAGAGAACAAGAGGGAATGGCCTCAAGCTCCACCAGGGGAAGTTCAGGCTGGACATCGGGAAAAAATATTTCACAGAAAGGGTCATTGGGCATTGGAACAGGCTGCCCAGGGAGGTGGTTGATTTACCTTCCCTGGAAGTGTTTAAGGCATGGGTGGACGAGGTGCTAAACGACATGGTTTAGTGTTTGATAGGAATGGTTGGACTTGGTGATCCGATGGGTCTCTTCCAACCTGCTGATTCTATGATTCTATGAATTATTTTACTGGGACTCTGCATTTCAAGAAACATTGTTTCTTTGTCTTTATTTTGGGTTTTTTGTGGTTGTGTTTCATTTGGGTTATTTTTCATCAATGTTTCTCCTTAATGCATTGATCTCAATCCAGATTAAGACAACTAATTTTATCTTTAAAAAATTACGACCAATGCAGAAACTTTTTCTTTCAAGCTTTCCCTCTCCTCCCCGTCCATTCAACACTTTGATGTTCAGGCATCAATTCAGTGGGCCCCAAACTATATTCTGTCATTTTTCCTTCCATGCTTCTCTGCCAAGACAGTTTGCAGAATTCAACAAAGGTCCTAAGAGATCTACAGAAATCTAGACTTATTATTCACTGTTTTGTGACATGCCAGAGAAAGTCTGGTCGCAGAGGTCCTTCTCATTATTATTGTTTCAAACATCCACCAAAATCAGGTTATGAAGATTAAAAGCCAATGAATACCACAACCTTCTTCTGAAGAATCCCAAGGGCAAGAAATGACTTGTTTAGCTTAATAAACAATAACATGTTCTTAGAAAATTCCTAGGAGGACTTAGATGATCTAAAACACCCTTGTAAAAGCCTAAGGACAACAGTAAATGTGAGCACAGCATACACAGAGCTTGATTAATCCCCATTACAAATTAACGGATCAAGAAACAAATGAGTGCATATATTGGGTGATGCATAATAATTACCTCAGGTGAAACAAGCTGTAGAAGTCTTCAGCAACATTGCACAAAGAGAAAATAAGCATTAGCAACTAAACTAAGTTCTATAACTGCACGATGAACACTTAATCAGCCAATGGGTAACTTGGAGGCCTGGAAGATGCAGAGAAAGCTGGGAGCACGCTCCAGTGTTTTTTCATGATGAGACCATTCTAAAAATATGTATCAGTACCAGAAGACAAGAGAAGAAACTACAAAATGACATACAAAGTAGTTGACAAGGAGGCCTCCATGAGGAAGGAAAATCGCAAACAGACAGATGAGTAGAAAAGCACAACCTTAACAGGATGGAAATGTTTCCCCACTAAAAAAAAAAGAAATGATGACTCAAACAAGAAAAATTAAGAACTTAACTCTCCTATATGGAAAAGACTATTTTTTAGACATGTTCCAAAAGTAAAGGTGATCCTTGTACCAAAATCCTGGCATGACCCAGGAGACCACGAAAGGTCAGAGTCCCTGTTCTTGCGAACTTTCCTGGAGGTTTTGGGTACATCATTTCATGCCTCTGTTCAAGACTCCATGTAGCTAAAATGAGAATACTAACACTTGTTTTTTCTCAGGTGTTTGTCAGGATAAATGCTTTAAGGTTAAGGCATACAGATGAAGTTTTTAAAATGGTTTTTACTTTATACTGTTTTGACAATAAGCTGCAAAATTCTGGCAAATGATTATTTGCTACCACCAAAATCAAAACAAATTAATTTTTGACATTTTAGCTGTCATGCAGAAATTTGCTGAGTAACATTTCTAAATTCTGTTATACAATGTGCTACAATATCACTACAGTTCTGCAACAAACAACATACTGGACAAAGGACTGAATTCCTTTACCAACTCAAAACAGTTGACTTCAGCACAACCTGAATCACCAGTCAAAACTGAAATTCAAGCTAATGGTGGAACAGGAGAATAGCAGCATGGAAACATTTTGCTCTATACTTGCCAGATCACATCCTCTCTTAGCACCACTGAGGATGTGATTGACCAGATTTCTGACACTGGATTGAACTCTGACTTGTGTGACTGCAGGAAGAACAAGCTCTGAAGCTCATTATTAAACCCCTTGTGAATACCTGTTTCCTTGTGTTTCAGCTGTGCAGCTCTCAAACTTCCCAAACAGTCGATGTGACCACTACCCCCTTTCTGGGACACAACAACCCTGTGCAGCGCTACAGGCCTGGGGAAGAATGGCTGGAAAGTTGCCCACAGACAAGGACCCAGGGGTGTTGGAGGAGAGCGGCTGAACATGAGCCAGCAGTGAGGTCAGGTGGCCAAGCAGGCCAATGGTGTCTTGGCTTCTATCAGAAACAGCAGGACCAGGGAAGTGATTCAGCCCCTGCACTCAGCACTAGTGAGGCTGCACCTCAAATACTGTGTTCAGTTTTGGGCCCCTCACTATAACAAAGATGTTTAGGTCCCGAAGTGTGTCTGGAGAAGAGCAAGGAAGCTGGTGAAGGGGCTGGAGAGCAAGTCTTATGAGGTGTGGCTGAGAGAGCTGGGGCTATTTAGCCAAGAGAAGAGGAGGCTTAGAGGAGACCTTATCACTGTTCACAACCACCTGAGAGGAGGTTGTAGAGAGGTGGACGTTGTCCTCTTCACCCAAGTGACAGGTGATAGGACAAGAGGAAATGGCCTCAAGTTGTGCTAGGTGAGGCTGAGATTGGACATAAGGGAAAATTTCATCACTGCAAGCGTCATCAAGCACTGGCAGAGGCTGCCCAGGGAGGTGGTAGAGTCACCATCCCTGGAGGTATTTAAAAAGATGAAGTGCTTAGGGATTCAATTTAGTAGTGCACAGGTACGATTGGGCATGATGATCTCAAAGGTCTTTTATAACCTAGACAATCTATGAATCTATGATTCAGTTACAGCACCCCTGTCCATCTCTGGTTTAGATATTAAGACAGAAAAAGGATGCACTCCATCTCACTATTCTAGTGAGTCAATGCACCCAAAAATACTGGCTAGAGTTTTCACAGTGTATAAACATAGATATGAAATCTACTACAGAAGATAGCAAAGTAATAACCTTACCACTCAAAACCAGGGATGGCATTTTAACTGAAGAAAAAATAAATTCAGGATTACATGGTTCAGCTGACTGGTTATTTATTGGGAGATAAAACACTAACTAAGAACATTCTCTACCTTAAGACATTAAATACCTGCAGGACTCGGTAGAAAGCAAAAACACTGACTATACAATAGCAGCATATTTCCCCTTTAGCCTTATAATACAAATGCCCCAATAAAAATCATCCATATTCATCGATGAGGGTAATCAACACATCAATATATCCTTCACTATGTGAATCTAGTGCATTTTTAGGATGGGAAAGGGAGAAGGAAGAAGAGATCATGACAACAATGAGTATAATGCAAATTTACAGGTGCAGATGGAACTAGAAGTCAGTCTGGCATGTTGATGAACCACACTTGAGTCAGCACCGAATATAAGATGCTCCTACCTGACAGGGAGCCGGGCCCTCTGAGCCAACAACAGTTCTGTGGGTCCAGTGAGGTTCATCTCCCCATCCTGAAAGGATACTTGGGAAGTGCCCTGTTGAAAGATTTCAGAGCACATTTTGAAACTACATACATATTTATTCATATATAACAATGGTTGCATTGATATTTTGGAGTGAATGTTTGGAAGATAAAACAAATAATAAGTAACGTCATCTCACTAACAGTGAGAACCAAGAGACCCATTCTGCATCCAGCGCACATGACACAGGACTAAAGAGGAGGAGGATGGTATCTGAAGCCCTAGTTCTCATGCCAGACTCCCACCATGCTTCCACTGGAGAACCACACAGCATTGCTTTCTTGTCTACCCATCTAGCCTGAATGTCACCCTTTCCCATTCTCAGTGACCTCCTTTCTCACAATGGATTCCACAGACCTTGGATAAACTCAAGGGCTTTTTGTCTGCTCTTTCTATCCCTTAGCAGCACTTATCTGGTAAAGACATTTTCACAGTAACTGCACAGGAAAAAAAAAAAAAAGTAACCACTTGGCCAGACACAAAAATTCAGCGCACACAGGGACCTAACATAAATGCTGAAGTTCTTGAAAACTATTACTTAACTTTCTTTCTGTGATCCTTAGACTCTTAATGTTTGCATTTTTTCCATACTGGGAGAAGGAAAGAGGTACCAATGAGATAAGACCCTTGTCAGCAGGTGATATATTAGCTTTAATGTACTGTACTTCATTGTAACCCTTATGGCAATAATGTAAACAGAGCAAAAATCCGTAACAAAGACCTTTGCTGGAGAGGTCACTTCTGCCAACTCGGCAACAGGAATATAGCTGGAAGACATAAATCTTCAGCTGTCAACACACTAAGAGAATTCAATTCAGAGTTTGATCTTAACTACATAAAACCCAAAGTTAATCATTATTTTTTTTGTTGCTGCAGTGATACAGTTTTCCAGTGTATGTACTTGCCACATCAAGTTGTCTTAAGGCAAAAGGTAGCAATGTTACAAATTAATTCCAAAGAACAAAGCCAACTAGGTAAGTGATTTAATTTTCAA
The DNA here is from genome assembly GCA_013389865.1 of Piaya cayana. Lineage (NCBI taxonomy): Eukaryota > Metazoa > Chordata > Aves > Cuculiformes > Coccyzidae > Piaya > Piaya cayana. The sequence continues at coordinate 18,601 of WAAB01015879.1, forward strand.
CAAAACCTCTACACTGTAAATTAAAACTTTCTATTTCTCTCAAAGGATGGCTCTACTTAGAAGGATGGCTTCAAACATTTGGTGTTTTCCAATTTGTAAAACTTATTTTCATGTTATAAGTATCAAGAGAGCAGGGGCAAGAGTGGGTTGCTCTCTGTTTTAAAAAACTATGATATGACCAGCCTTGCAAACAAAACCTTGGAATATAAATCATGTCGGATCCCATTTTGGTTCAGACACTGCTTTTGAAGCTATAATATTGGTAGCAAGTCTCTTTGAGTGTTAATCAGAGCACACAACTTGGTGGACTTGGCTTCCACTCCAAGACAATATAGCTCACTCAAAGCAAACTTCTGTCACTAATGGAAGAACTATTTTAAAATACATGTCTTGAGTATGTGCCTTCTATTCCAATCACTTTTCACAATAGAATCACATTACAAGAACAGTTTTTGCCATATGAAGCATCTTCCATACTAATCTCATAATTCAGGAACTTAACCTCAAGTTGCATGCTTGCAGCAGAAACCTGACACACAGCCTTCTTCCATTGACTTCATCTTGGAAAAAGGTAGCGCCTGGGTAGCAACAGATGTCAGAAACAGACAAAACTCCTAGCAATAATGCTCCCAACAAAGCTAACCTCCTTTAGGCAACCACTGAAAACATTGGTGCTACAATGGCTCTTCTTGGAAGGTTGAAAATAGCTAATGCATAGATTTGGGATTGTGAATTAACTGGACTCTCTTTTCTTCCAGACAACTGGTTGCATCACATTGCTTCTCAGAGCGTGACTGAGAACTTGCTACTCATGCCTCAGAACTGTTTTGCTATATAAAGCCTCCCTTGCAGTCTACACAAGTCTGCATAAGCGATGTTATTTCTGGGCTTTTCGTTACTGTTCTTGCTGTAGAGAGGTTACATCCTTAATCACCCTTCTCCGCTTCTGTGGGAAACAGATTTCACAGTGATGACAAACACTGACGTTCAGAACACAACCTCATCTCATCTTTCTGTTGACTGATTCACAGGTTTTAAATCACAAGGAACCACTTTTTATCAACAAATCTAATCTCATACCAAGAATTTTAGTGACACAGCACAACATTGGAAAGGGCACAACAACACTCCAAGATAAGAGATACTTGCAAAAAGATGTCAACCAACAGCTTCCTTTTTCTGCTGAAGACCAGAACAGCAAAAAGCATCTTGAAACTGGATAATAGGGTTATCATAGATATTAGGAGTATCAAACCTTCAGCAGAGGTCCTCAGAAAGATTGAAAATCATGTCACAAATGTTTCAAGGTGTGTTCGTTCCAGTACCAGAAAGTAATGGTACAGCCTGATAGTCCCACATTTCCATCATTCCAGAAGATGAAACTTCTTTAAGGAATTAAGAGGATGAAGTATGGAATACATAACTGCAACTACAGCTTGCTTTGGGGTTTTTTTGTGGGTTTTTTTTGTTTTGGTTTTTTTTTTAAGACTAAAAGCTCCTAAAGTGACCCTCTCCAGAGTTCAACAGAAGAATGCTGAGGGATTTCATAAAAGCTACAGTGGGAAGTTCAGTGTCACAGCCCCCATCCTCCACCGCTCATTTTAATTTGAAGGCATATAGTGCTCAAACAGATCACAGAATATCACTTGCTGAAGCAGTAAACACAACGCCAGATACATTTAAATTTTTTACTGATCAAGGAAACTTGATTCATATCGATGACATTATAATTGAGCTGTCCAAGAATGACATTAAAGCTCCAGTCACGTAACAATCATTACAAATAGGACAAATTCCTTCTGTACTTCAGCATTTCATTAGAAGCTCAACAAATTTAAACAGATCATCTCCTGCCCAACTAGCAGAATGATAGTAAACCAACAATGCACAAGTAGACACTATTAGAAAACAATGATCCAACACACAAAAAATCTCAATCTCTTATTCCTATTTTAAAGTCTGTCAGTTTTGCACTAATAACAGAATTAATGACACTGACTGCCAAAACCTGACTCAAATTCAGATGACAGTATAATAGATTTACAGTGACAGCAATAGAAATGGAGTTTTCAATTAGGAAACAGGAATAAAATGCAAAACGCTTTGGTAAAAACAAAAGCTAAGAAAGCATATGAACAGTGCAAAGAACAGTGGAAGTTTTACCATTTATTTATATAGGGTATTTGAATCAAGTAATTTTTCTTTATGCTGCAAAAAACATGAGAGAGGGATCCTATCAAACAATAGGTCTTTGCAAATAACTTTAAGCCAAATACTTGAAAGAGTCTCATATTCATTATGCATTAGCTTTCAAATTAGGTACATGGGTATGTTTAACAGTAGAAAGAATGACAATATACATCACTAACATTTTGTACTCAATGAACATGCACAGTCTTCTCAATTCAACAGTCAGCATGCACATCTACCAGCCCCCCCCCAAAATATCATGGAATCAGTCATTGCTCTTACTCAGATTAGAGACTGCGATAAATTATCAAATTTTTCTTTAGTTTTTTGAAATGCTCGTTTCATAAAAACCACAGAACATCTAGGGAAAAAAAAAGCAATAGTCACAATTTTGGACAGAGATGTGAACGTATCTGTTTCCTGCTAGAAAAAGAAAGTAGGAGAGAAAGAACTGATTGAAAATGATTGAAACGATCAATTTTTTAATTTGTTTTTATTTCAAACAAGGGATGCAGCCCTGAGCAGGTAACACAGCAGGCCCTGCCCTGACAGCCAGACTATAGACCAGCCCAGTTACTCTTTTTTCTCACCATCATCAGAACTCAGAAACTCAGAGTTTTCTTTTCTTAAAAAGACTGCACCACCTCAGTTTCCTAACTAAACTCTGTCGATAGCATAGTTTTGCATTGTTTTAGCTAAAAAGAAAACTTTTATTGAGGTTCTCCAGCAGAAAAATTTTGCACGTTCATCCAAGAGTGGACTACAATACCTGGACCTGTAAGACAGCTTTAAAGATATTCACAGGCCATCAGTGAACACCAAAGAGCTTTAAATCAACTCAGTTCTCCCTGGCAGGCTCAGAACACTCTTAAAACAAGTAGTGAGTTTGTAGGTAGCATGAAATTGCAAATATATCACTTTTAGAAAAACCTATGCAGCCAAAAAAAAAATCCTCTTCCACTCGGAAAAAGATTTTTATTAAACAGTAACTGAAATGAGATAAATCTCAGAACTCGATAAGCTAAGAAAACGTAAAGTCTACATAAACAACTGAGAAAATACCAAGTGCAGGGTATGCTTGGATAATAAAATGGTCATCAAACACCATCAGACTTGAGAGAACCGGATAATCAGGCCCAGTCAACACAGGTTCACAAAAGGCAGGTCTTGCCAAACTAACCTGATTGTCTTCTACGATAAAGTGACTCAGCTGCTAGACAAGGGAAAGGCTGTGGATGTAGCCTTCTTGGACTTCAGTGTAGCCTTTGACACCATTTCTCACAGCATTCTGCTATGGAAAGTGTCAGCCTCTGGCCTGGACAGGTGCACACTCTCTTGGGTTGAAAACTGGTTGGGTGTCCAGGTCTAGAGAGTGGTGGTAAATGGTGTTAAATCCAGCTGGAGGCCAGTTACAAGTGGTGCCCCCAGAGCTCAGTGCTGGGTCCAGCCCTGTTCAATGTCTTCATCAATGACCTGGATGAAGGCATCAAGTGCACCCTTAGCAAGTTTGCAGGCGACACTAAGCTGGGTGGAAACGTGGATCTGCTGGAGGGTAGGGAGGCTCTGCAAAGGGATCTGAACAGGCTGGACCACTGGGCTGAGTCTAATGGCATGAGGTTTAACATAGCCAAATGCTGAGTCCTGCACTTGGGGCACAACAACCCTGTGCAGAGCTACAACTAGGAGAAGTCTGTCTAGAAAGCTGCCTGGAGGAGAGGG
>WAAB01015879.1:22597-53229 GCA_013389865.1 Piaya cayana
CTGGACATTAGGAAAAAATATTTCTCAGAAAGGGTCATTGGGCATTGGAACAGGCTGCCCAGGGAGGTGGTTTAGTCACCTTCCCTGGAGGTGTTTAAGGCACAGGTGGATGAGGTGCTAAACAACATGGTTTAGTGTTTGATAGGAATGGTTGGACTCGATGATCCGGTGAGTCTCTTCCAACCTGGTTATTCTATGATTCTATTAAATAAGATTTATTAATAAGAAATACGCACAGTATCTACTCAAATTAGGACTGAAGCTGCCCGGTATCCCTAAGGGAAAGTTTCTTTAACTGAAACTTTCTTATAATGACTAAGACAAAAGTGAAAATGTATGTCTCAAGTTCCAGTTTACAGTATTGTATTCCCTGAGGGCATCAGCTTTTTTAAACAAAGGAAAAGTTTCCAAACTCTAAATCAGAAGGTCATGTATCAGGGTGGCAGGTTGCAGAGCTCCCTCTCCCTACCTGGCCAACAGTAAACCTTCTTCCAAGAAGGTTCACTGGGAGTTCAGAACCTCCCAACAAAGCAAACAATCAGATGCAAGGAAGCTTGGGGTGAGAAGAATGCTTAGTTTACAAATGCAGGAAATGTCTCATCTACTGCTCTCATAACAGACAATTTTAATTACCATATTTAAAAATTGAACATTTTTAGTAACACTTTCAGGATCATATGAGCATTTCTGACAGCCAGAATGAGTTTTAAAAGCCATAGCACTATTTTTAGCTTTAAGAATCATCACTTTCATAAATATTCCCAAAGCAATTACTCTGCGTTACAAAGTGAAGGTGTTTACCTTCAGCTACAGCAACAACTGAAACATCTGGCATAGTATACAGAAGACAATCCCCAAGACCGCACAGCTCAGGAAATGCACATAAAGGTGATTTTTCTTTCGGTAATAATACAACCAGGTTAACATATGATAACCCTGTTTGAAGCAAAGTTCTCAGTGTAATGCCCAGCACTTAGATACAGGACTCTTATCAAGTTCTAGCCAGCTGGATATGTCTGTGCCTCAAAGGCTTTGGTATGGGAGACACCATGAGCCATGTCTGTATGTGCGTTTCTGAAAGGGCTAAGACACCTCATTTAGCCACAACCACCAGTGCCCTTCATTATGATACTCTTGCCACTATCAAACTGTAAAAAGAAAAATACAGCAAACCACAAGATTTTCAAATGTTTTAGACTTAAAATCAATAAATAGATTTCTCTGGCCTTAAATCCACCATGGGACTAATTGAAGCTGTGGACCTAAAACCCTACACCTTTGTGGAAGAAAAAAGTTTATAACTGGGTAAAAGCATTGAAATCAGTAGCTCTGAACAAGTTACATATTACACATTGTACAATACTAACTTTCAATGCATTACACAACATTCTAAGCATTCAAATATTAGATACAAAACCAAACTTGGTGTCATCATCTGTGTTTCATCTACTTAACTAACCTTTCATTACCGAGCTAACACCAGCCGATCTTCCTGCCCACACTGCTACATCTAACACCCAACCCACTTCAATACAGATATTTAAGAAACATGCAGCATTGCAAAAACACACGTAACAATGCCTCAAAATATTTTCCAGGTTAATTCTGTTATTTTAACATATAAATTTCCTTTTTTCCTTCTAAATAAGCATAATGAAATATCAAACATATCCTTTTAAAACCAAACAGTAACAGAAAATTGAGTTCAGTTGCTCACTATGCTCTTAAACATAACAGAGCTTGACCAAAAGAGAGGATGCTGATCAGACATGCAAGCTGTCATAATTAAGCAAGTGTATTTATAACCACAACTAATTTATCTCAATTAAAAATTAAATTACAGGACTTACGAGGAACGTCTGAGAGAGCTGGGGTTGTTTAGCCTGGAGAAGACGAGGCTAAGAGGAGACCTCATTGCTCTCTACAACTACCTGAAAGGAGGTTGTGGAGAGGAGGGNGTTCCCAGCCATCTAACATCCTCACACTATAACTACTGTCAATAAGTCAAGGATGAAAAACAATGCAAAGAAAGCTAATAAAACACCTTGAAACTGAAGGGGGAAAAAAATACTGTTTGTTACTGCATTCTTACTTTCCAGTGGTCTCCTCATTTGAAATCTCCCTGCCTCCACAAAAATGCAGTAAGTATTTTTAAACAGCTTACAATAGTTCCATTTCACTTACTGATTAAACTACATCATCCTCTCAACTATTCAAAATGAAATTAATTTGAAACGGATAATTGATGCAATTGTGCAGTATCTACAGATGCAATTAATCACTTGCTGAAGATGATTTTTAGGCAGGCAACAAATATGAAAATAAGAATCATACAGCTTCTTTCAATACTGCCAATTGAAATATATTTGACTGGACTGGTAAAAGATATTTTTCAACAGAAGAATAGCTGTACATCTTCAGATAATTTTAATAACATGCAAGTGGATTCATGTTTAATTAGCACAGTAGAAAGGAAAAACATTATATAGTATGGCCTTTAACAATTACATAACTGCTTCAGGAACCACAACAGCAACATTTTCCCCTCTAGGTTACCAGTGCCTTTCTTGAGTATTGTGGTTAGCTGTGTTCCTGGTACTTAAAAAGACATTTTAAATCATGGGCATAAATAGACTATCTCTTGGAAATCAGTTTTCCAAAAAAATGTTTGCTAACAACACTCAACTGAGGGTTGTCATCCCTTAGGGATACATAGACTGTGTATATATATATATATATACACACACACACACACACATATATATATATATATTCAATGGAAAAAATCAAGCTGGCTAAAATGCCCTTCCTCACCAGGTCCAAATGCTCTGTGGTACTTCGCAGTGAAACAGATTAAGAGCAATTGTATCACATGTGCAGTCCAACTTAAGTACCTGCTCAGTATCACTGTGAAAACTGGGACAGGAACATCCTATGTGCACACAGATCTACAGATGCAATTAATCACTTCGAAGTAATTTTGAAATTATTGCCCAGGCCTTGGCTCAGTGGCCAACAACTTCTGTCAACAGAATATGAGAGAAAAGTCTCAATAGTAAACAGGACGCTTTCACACCAAGAAGCCAAAGGGAAGAGTAACACGGGGTTAAGTAAGGGAGGCCATCCCTTCTACCCTCCTAATTAGCAGTGTTCCAGAGCCAGCAGGCACCTTGCAGCTCCTGCCTTCTACAAGGGCAAAATAGTTAGTATTGAACATGGCTCCCAAGAGAGCACAGGTGTCAGCAGAAATCAGAACTGGGGGAGCCTCGGTTCTCCAAGGAGACAAGTTACACTGGCCAGTTTCTCACCTCTAAAATCCCACTGAGCTCTTCTGGAAATGTTCAGTCTCTATATGTAAAATACACCTTGCCAACATCAACTTTCAAGATGTTCTCCCTAACCCTTTCTGCCTTATCTACTCCTAATCTGTTTTGAGTCTTAACCTTTAAAAAAAAAATCTAGCAGACGAGAATTCTCTGCATGGAAACAGCAATGCTCTGTTTCTTGAATTCCTACAGAAACAGTAAGTTCTCTGTTTTTAAGAACAGCAAAGACTGTCTCAGGCCTAGACATCAAAACTCTTACATACAATTTTGGTCATAAAACACTCAGAAAGGTCTCAGCTGAAACACTAACACTGAGAAAAAAAAAATTACTGGTTGTAACAGTACTGCAGTTCACACCTTTCTTGGCAGTGGTTTTGCATGGGTGAAGGGAAGGAAGAGGTACAGCCTGAGTGTGCCTAAGTACTTCCATTTGTGAAGGGCTCAGAGGAAAAGAAAAATGGAAAAACCGCTTCAGTTGAAAGTCTCCAGAAATAGCTTTCCTGCACATAAAACCTGGAGTTAAGCCCAATATTTTAAGAATTTCCAGGGGAAGGTGTGAGCAGTGTCTTTCCCAAAGCAGTAGAAAGCTGCTTTTAAAAGTATTGATAAATATTTGGACTTAGCACCTCTACTGGCCAAGAACCAGTTCCTGAAGTAAAAGGAAATATTTTGGTGTTCCCACCACACACCACCAAACAACTACTGGAAACATTAAGTAGCACAGTACATGTTCACAGCTTTTAGGAGCTGTCAGTACTGGATTAATTACTGAAAGGATAGAGTAACTGGCCAGCCATATGCCAACACCAACCAGAAAACTACTGGAAACACAATTAATATGGTAAGTGTCAGCAGTTTTTAAAAGCTGTCAATATTAGAATAATTACTGAAATGGTGGAGTAACCAGCCATTCATGTGACCACCAGCACCTTTAAAACACAGGATACATTTGTTAGCCCTCTCCCCCACTTTGTCAAGCTGATTATAATTGTCACTCTTGATCAGGTAGGCATTCAAACACACATTTGCTACTGAATGCTTCTAAAGGGTTTTCATGATGGAAAACACATTAGGATTCCATAGAGTGTACAGAATTTTAGGAAGTGAACTTCTGCTTTTTACAACTAAAAAACACCAGGCTTTGTCTAGTATCAGGAAAAAAAAATCAGTTTACCAATACCTGCAGAAAGTGCTAAAGTCAATGTTTAGCTCTTTCTCTGATGAAAACTTAATAGCAGGAGAAAGTATAAGGAAAATTAGGTAGAGAGTATTACTGACTTAAATACCCTTCTACTGTTTCTTAATGTGTCTACATCATCATTTGAAGACATACACAAGCTCTCTGCCTGCACTGTAAGCCAACTAGACACTACAAAGCAGTATCAAGAGGTCAGTGTGCCTGAGCCAGTATTGTCTGCATCTCAGCAAGATTATTGACTGCATCCATGCAAAGAGCAAAAAAAATTCTGGTTGACCTGAAGCATGGTAACTCTTGTGCCTATGTGTCAAATATCATGCAGATAAATCCTGAGATTCTGCTAGAATACTAGCATTTTACTTACATTTTACTGTTTTAATTATAATATATTTTAAGGACTGTTACTAAATTTACTGTCCAAAAATCCATGGGCAGTCTTTTCTTTACGGAGAACATTTACCAGCACTGTCAGCAATGCAAGGCAGCGAAGAAGCAAGTGTTTCCAGGCTAAAACTTGTGATTTCTTCTGTATCATCTGCTTGGAGATAAAAATCTGTGTTCAGAGAAACTGCACAACCTTTGGACATCTGAGTCACTATATAAATTATTTGTAAGCATTCCCATAGCAACAAGCATAATTTTAAAAGTGCAGTATCATTAGCTCTACAAATGTACGCTAATCCCTTCTCTTGGTTGGAAACTGCCATTGAGCAATTAATATTGCAAAAATAGGAAAGTAATTAATCACTCTACAAGAAAATGCACCATTTTTCTTAGACCAAGAGAACATCAGCATGATCTCCCCTAGCTTGACTCACTTTTTTAAGCCTCTCAAGATCTTTAATTGACAGAACTTTTTACAAGAGATTTGCAAACTACAAATCTGTATTTTATCTTTCTTATCCACGCAAAGAGGAACTGGTTGAATTCTTTTTAAAAAGTAAACGAAAAATTCTGAAACCACTATGCATTACACCAAGATAATTTCTTCATGAAAATGTTGCTTAATGAACATCTAAATTTTACCCAGAAACACTTATGTATGCCACCATGTCACCTTTTCTCCCAGAAATAGAATCTGGATTTAAATCACACAACATAAAACTACCGATTTTGAACACTTGGGGAAGATAAACAAACAAAACAAAACCACCAAATGAAATGCTAATACAGAAAACAGTTTTAAAAATGGACTTGTATTACAGAATCAAAACTCTCTGTTTTTGATACACCTATATGCCCACAATATTATCTGAAAGGCTGCTAAAGAATGCGTATTATTTAAAGGTGGAACATGCAAATGATACTTTAGCCTTGCATCTTTATTCCTTACAATAAATCCTTTCCTAAATTTAGTTGCCCTTTTCATCCAAATGAAAACCATATAATTCTTCAGCACTACCGCCAGTGGGAGTGAATAACAGTTTCCAAAATCTAAAAACCACACCCATTTTCAAGGTTACAAAGGGACCTCACTAGAGACTGTATTTGACATTTTGCTGCTAACCATCTTAATGAATGGAGCCTACAATGTGATGCCTTAAACAAGGGAGGCTGGTCTACAGGAATCCACAGCTCTGTTGATTCTGGAAAGGCAAAGAAAACCAAATTGTCACCATCCATCAGCTTGCTAAATTCCACTCACCTCACAGTGTGAGCCAAAGTTAAGCTTTGTCTTAGATCAGAAAACTCAACTCATGGCTTTGTACATTAAGCATTAACATCAGTTAGATGATGTAATGGGTTAAGAATGCTTTTTGCCTCACTCTAGAAATCACTGTCATATCCACATTTAAGTTAAGAAGACAGTCACTTCAGCAACCAACACCAGCTGATGACATTGGGTGCACCTCCTCAGACAGGCCTTTTCTTAACATCCCAGTAATGGGAAATAGCCTGAGATATTCCCTGTACCAGTAATTCAGTGGATCATACTCACATCCAAAGACCACTTCAAATTGGCACTCCTGGTCCACCTCTCCTCCCAGCAGACAGAGCTGAGCTATGGAACGCAGGGGTTAGCCGAGGCACCGCTCCCTGCCTCCTGGTCAGGGTTTGCCACTTACAGTGTAGTACCCTGTGTTTTCCTCAGTGTACAACATACGTTAGTAATTGCTAGTTATGCTGCCACTTTTGCTCATATGGGATTATCATAGTGAAGCAACAGCACTGATTAATCAATTAGCATAGATTCATTAGAGAAGAGATGAAAGATAGGGCAATGTAATTGTGTTTACTGAACAATGGATGACAGCATGCTTAAAGCCCAGGATTTCTAATAATACACAACCATCTAGCATGACATATACATAACATTATAAATATTTAGAACATTCTCTCTGCAGAACTAGAGACAACAGAGTGTGACTGTGTGTGCAAGTAACGCTGAAGCCTGAAGAATGTGCAAAGGGGAAAGAGCACAAGACAGATGGTGCAGTCAGATGAATATTTTAACTTTGACTAAATCTTTGTAGAACAGCTACATCAATTTCTGAAGTCCAGTATGCACAGGCGCATCTGCACAATACAGTGGCCAACAGTATAATTACTCAAAAAAAGATGCCACAGAAACATTATTACCCAAGTCACGTTAAGCAGAACAGGATAAAAACTTGCCTGCTTTTCTAATTAAACACTGACAGAGTCCACTCTCTGTGAAATAAATAGAAGCATATAGAGTATATAGGAACTTTTTCTCCAGATGTACAAGGTGCACATCCTCCACTGCTTGCCTCTGTCAAAGGCTGAACACTTAACTGACATCAGCAATTACAGAACACAAACAACAAACTCCTCCCTGCTTCTCAGGTTTCAATATGCGATCCCCATTAGGCACTGATACAACAGCCAAGGACACCTTGTTCTGTCTAAGGCTGGTATATAGACTAAGGGGAACACCTATGGGTATCAAAAAATGAGACAGAAATTAATTTCTTAAAAATATGGTAGAATCAAGAGGCATTAAAATATCTTTGAAAAGATAAAGACTAAACAAGAATGTAAAATGTTACAGAGGAAATGCTTTGCTAAAAAGCTAAGGTACAAAACATACCTACCATACTTCATGAAATATGAAATCTTCACATAAATCAAAGATCAGGGTCCCATGAGAGACCTAATCTATAGCATGACACGGATTTGAATGCTCTCAGAGAACCACTCATCCAGTGTTTTCCCAGGATACTTCCACAACGTGCCGGGAAACCAGAGTTTGTGATTAGCGTGGAGCTTCCTCAGCTTGGAATGCAGCCCTTGAACACAAGGTAGTAAAATTACATTGCCTGTTTAGATTAAAGGCACTTTCATTCCTGCTGGGAGTTAAGTATTCCCCCTTAACTTTCTGGGCTGCAAATTTATTTACTCTTCAGAAGACTCAGGCACTGAGTTAATGAAAGCCTTATCAGCTTGCTTCTAAGATGCTTTCTGATAACAGTCAGAGCATCATCCTGTGGACACCTGATATTTAATCACTTTCTTCATACTTTAAGAGATGCTACATTCTCAAAATACTTGCATATGTATAAATTTGTGTGTGTATATATGTATGCATGTATGTTTTTATACATGAGTTGCAGGTCTTCTAAAACCATATCTGTTCACAAAGCTCCTATGAAAGTCTCACAACATCTCTCTGTACAGGAATAAATTACTTCTCTTAGAAATCCTACTCTCTCCTCAGCTTTGAGCATTCTCCAAACAAAATTACCAAGCTTTGCTTTCAACAGAATCTCCCAACACTGTGGCCAGGAAGCCACCATGATGGCCTAAGAAAAAAAAACCAACAAAAATTGGTCTTGCCACATCTCTATTTGGCAGGTAAACTCCAGACTACAGATGGTCCTAGATTTCTCTTTTGGTATATTTTAAACACAATTCTAAGGGAGCATTTGTCAAAGGAAAAACAGGCCATTAGTCTTGACATTTCTAAGGGACTATGAGAACATCTTAACCTAGACAGCATCAAACAAGCGAATAAGGGTTAAAACGTTGTCTGCATCTCTTGAAGAAATTGAGTATTGCCTGCATCCAAATGGAAGAACACACACTGCCCTACATAAAGCCCTTGATCTTGATCCCAATACTCAATGGAAATTAAGAAAACTGTGTAGCATTTTAATTTTGTGCAACTGTATACAAAACCTTATTTTAGGATCTGAAGTTACAGGCAGTGTTACAATGGATATTATTAATAAATCTGAGTTGACTCCTATGAGCCAAGACATTACTATCCCTGGCTTATCTTAAACCTAGCAGGCAATTTAAACTAGAGACAGATCACCTGAGAGTATATTGTTATTTCCAACAAATCCTTATGAATCTTAATGGTATTTTCAACCTCTACTGAGATTTTTAAAAGTCATCAGAAAATAACCTTTCATAAAACGATTTGATTTCATGTTAATAATTAACATCATCTTGAAATAACAGCACTAGTTAGTAAATAATCAAACAGCACTTAAAATTGCAGTGAAGACAACAGGATTTATCACATGGCTGAAACAAAGCTGGGTGTACAAAATCTTAAGCAGAGATGCATTGGCATATTCATTGTGAATAAAACAGAAAAGCAATAATGAAGTCATAGAGATGAATTAAGCTCAGGATGTTATAATGAACACAGATTTACCAACTGATCACAGATTATGAGGGGGGGAGCCTTAACAGTTAGAACTCTCACAATCATGATTATTATTTTTTTAATTATTTAAAGAAAATAAGTGAAGTAAATCAAATGGGTAGTACCATTTTCATACTATAAAGTTATACTTATTGACAAAAATTGCTTTTTTAAGGCTAAAGGTGGACTTAATTGCACTATAGTTGTTGACTAACAGCAGCATCTTAAATTGCAAGAACAAAGGTCAGATAACACACTGCTGTTGCTTAGGTAAATCTGGTTTTTTGCTTTTGAGAAAAGTGAGAAAACGTGCCATGAGAAGTGTTTGCAATAAAAAGGTCTTCCAGAAGAAATTCCCATTTTTTTGTTTATTCCTATTCTCACTTATACTGATTATTTCCTAGAAACGAAATATTCCAGAAGTATGCAAGTGTTTGCCACAAAGTGGAAGGAAATAGCTCATCTACCTCCTTGCATGTCTTTATGTAGCTTCATCATTTCCTAATTTTGCCACAGAAGATGCTCAAACTGGTTTCAGATATGTAGAGAAACCACACACTGGGCCAAAATATATCTCTTGTTTCCAGTTTCTCAGAACTCAGAAACCAAAAGTATGGTTGCAAATTGCAATGGAAATCAAGTCCCAAACTACAGTTAATATGTGGCAACTCGACACTACTACTACCTTCTTGTCACGGTTAGGTCTCGACCAAAGCAAATCACATCAGAGCACTGCAGTGCACAATAATTAACCCAGTCAGACACAGGATGTTGCTCACGTTTGCAGATGCGCAGCTTCCATACCAGTATTCTATTCAACTCTAGAGATTTTTAGAAACATTTTGAGTAGATAGAAAATGCAATGGTTTTTTTCTGCTTTTTAGACTGAGAAACTCAGAATTTGCACACTGTTAACGCTCACAAGATGCCTGAACATGTTTAGCAAGAGTGGAAAACTGAAAGCTTTGCTTTATAATCCTCTAGTTTCAGCTGTACTGCTATCTCCAAGACTGTCTTTTTATTACAGTTCACTAAATGAAAGTGCCCAACTAGCATTGTACTCCATACCTGCCTCAGACTGAGCTGTTTGCTTTCCGTTACCTATTTAAGTCAGTTTGTCTCAGACAATTGTACCAAAGAGAAGAATGTGAAACAAACTGTAACGAAAAGCTATTTCATAAGCTGACCCAGAGGCAACACAGCGAAGGTGCTCTTGGAAATAACACAGCTAACACATCTGTTTTACATGTAAAGCAGAAGTAACCTATAAAAAAAGTAAAACCAAAACAAACAGACCAAAAACTTTGTGCAAGCTGCAGGATCATCCAGACCTCTCCCCTGACTTCTAGAATGCATCTTTCCTGCCATTCATCCCTCCCAAGCTGCAAACAACCTGCTTCAGATTTCCTCATCTTTACAATTCTGTTATTTTTTTATGGCTACCAAAGAGGGTCTAGGTCAGATAAGACTGTGCTTGTGACATAAAGTGAAAATGCACAAAGCAGAGACAAGGTTCACTACACCCGAGCACTTCATGATGCTAAGGCATCTTAAGTGAGATTGATCTTAACAGCAGTATTTCCTTAACTTACAATTTTCTTGATTTTAAGAAATGTGTTGAGAGAAATTTTGACCTTAACGGCAATTTGGTTTTATGTATGTGAATTATTTAAGCTTTAAAACTTCAGTACAATATGCTTAGATACAAAGCACAGTACAATTTTATTTACCAGTTAAATATTTAAAATATTATTACTTATGAATAAAACAAACATGAATTCTTTAGGTCTGATTATAATCAGAAATTCTCCACAAGCAGAAAGGCTGGAAGACATGCTGGGGGCAAAGGGGTGGATTGTTTTTTCTAGGAATTTTTGTTTGTCTGACTAAGAATCAAGATTATCTATGCCAAATTCACTGAAATCTCTTATTTAGAAAAGGAAATTTATAAACTTTTTGTACACTGAAGCTTTTTATGTCTTCACAGTGAGAAGTAAAGCTTGTCAATGCATTATAAAAACCCAAAGCACTGCAAGCTGCTAGACTTTGCTTGCACCTTTCTTCTATTAAGCACTTCTAATCTGCGTGTTTAACATATCACTGGGATGTGTTCTAGGTATTGAAAAGCAAAGTCATTATATTTTCTTCTAGAAATAAAAGGTAGGAAGGAAAGGTTCCATGAGTCACTTTGTGAAAGAAAGAACAAGACCAACTTCCTAAAGAAAGGCCTCTCAGATATGAACTTTATCAAATTCAAAAGCAGTGAAAGGAAGCATTCACTGCTTTCTTCTGAAAATGAGCTTAATAGTCTCGCACCCCTGAAACATGGTACATCCTGCAGGTACAAGCAATACATCCTAGACAAAAGCTGGTCCCCATAGAAAAGAGGCTCAAGGAGGCAATGGCATTTTTACAAGTATCTGTGTGTAATCTCATGCAGGGCTTTAAATTTCAACAAAAATCCCAGTGCATTTGGCTTAATATTTTAATAGGAAGTATTAGATAAATGAAACAAAACAGTAGAGTAACAGGATAATACTGACCTGTGTTGCTAAACTAATGCACTGGTGCATTTTATGCTACTCAGAACTTCCCCAATACCCATTCAATCAGGTATAATGGTGATGGAGTGATCAGACCTGGGAAGCTGAACTCCAGCTCAAAAACCAGTCCTCAACTGTGAACCGCCTAGAGCAGTGTTGCAAGCACAAAAGGAGTCCAGGTTCTAAGAGGAACAGAGAAGACGCTTTCTACCTGTTACATCCTCTCCCAGCAATTAACCCTTTCCCGTTTAAATGGTTATAAATTTCAACACGTTAGCAAATCTTTCCTGGACCTTAAAGGGGAACCCAAGCAGAACAACTTTAGAGATAATTACTCAATTACTCTTGGTCTGGACTGAAAAGTTTCCTTCCTTTCTGTGAAAATCCCCATTGCTGTATCTAATTCCAACAGCTACAAGCACCATCAAGTCTGGAAAACACAAATACAGAGCCCAGAGAGCTGAATACAAACTGAAATAAGTTTTGAAAAATTCTTCCCCCCCCCCACTTCAAGCCTGAACTGCCTTACATCTTGTAACAAACAAACCCAAACTGTTTAACATATGAAAGCAAATATTATTTCTGTTGATATGGCTATTTGGACATCTGATAGCCTCAGGCAACCCAAAGGGGCCCCAACAATAACAGCACAACTTAAAAGTCAAAGGGCAGATACCTTTGAAGTAAGAGATGACACAAACAGTAATGGACCTTGCAGTTTGGTCTGATGGAAAGAACTCAAACATTTCAGAGTATTTTTCATTCATTCTCCTAACTTTCTTGGAGACAGAACAGACACATTTGATCACCGGTGGTGCCAAATACTAAGAAACCTAACAGCAAAACACTCTCACCACAAATCCCTCAACAGATCTATAAATTCCTTAAGTATTTTAAAATAACTGTGAAGATCGTTTATTGTCTTCGTTGGAAAATTTTTGGGAGTCTACAAATTAAAAAGGTGAACTTACAAACCATACATCAGATTATAAACTGGCTGGCATTTCTGACACTGGCAGAGACGTCGACTTCTCCTTTTTTTGTTAGTGAAAGGACAGAAAACTCTTCAAGTTTTAGTTTTTCACAGAGATAAAACCAAAATGTACCAAGGACTGCTGCTGGCTTTTCTCCTGGATTCACTTCAGATTTATTTATAGCAGTGCTTTCTACCTTTATCTGCAAATGTCACAATTGAGCTAGTGACTTTATATAGTTTCTTGGTTTAATAACTATGGTAGATATAGCACATGTTCTCCCTCTGTCCCTCTCTGAAAATAAACAAAACTAATCAGAGTCTAAAAACTAGTTTATATCTCACTGTTCATAAGCAAATAGAAAGAGTTGGGCTCAGATAACCCAATTTTCACCTGTTTCTGCTTACTGCATATACAGTAACTCAATTTAGATCGAGCAGCTAGCATTTGCAGACTTACTACAGTGGCACAGGGGTACTACATCTATTCAGCTTATTTTTAAAAAAGATAAGCCAAGATGAAATGTTGTTCATCTCCTTTTAAATTTTATTTTAGTTCTTTGTTTATCTCTTCAGTTCAAAGCACTTCCAATATGAGGCACAGTTTCAATGTGACAACTTTGTAAAATTAAAATAGGAAAAGAGTGCCAGCATCGATCTGCTTTACATTGGAAAGCACAACAGCCTTGAGAGAGAAATGACGACTTATGAGAGCAAGCTATAATGAACCCAGAAGTGCTATCTGCAGTAGGAAAAACATCAGACTGGAGGCTGAACGCTCCCGACACAATTTGTCTTCCTCAACAGGAGCCTCCTGTTCCCTGGTTGCAGGGTACAGTCATGTGGGAATCTGAAAGCAATGGGAAAATTATCAATATGAATCCCTACAATTCTGTTGGCTAGCATTTTGTATTTGACTTGAAGCTCATATAAGTCCAAATTATAAAACATCCAGCACAGACTAAAGCTGAACCTGCAAGCAGCCTCCCCGACCTGTGGCCACCCCCTGGCTGGGCAGGACCCACCACTTGCCCTGCTGGGGACCCAGAGAGCCACCAGGCCAGGGCTGGAGAGCAGGAGCAGAGTCCGGCCAGCAACCCTAACAGCCTGAGGCTGCCCAAAAGGCCCTGAGTGGCAGGGCCAGTCTGCCTGTCTGAACCCGCACTCCCTGCTGCAACGGGGCAGGGCCATGACGCAGAGGTGAATGGCCCTGTGCCCAACTGGCTCCCCATTCAAAAATCCCAAACCTCACAGCAGGAGAAGCAATATGCCAGTAAGGGGGTGTGCTCTAGATGCCAATAACTGGGTAACATTACTTTATGCTTTCCAAAGTCACTCTTTCCCTCTAAACAGAACTTCTGGTAGGCTCAGAGCCAAGACATTTTCCTGTCTCCTACTTGAAAAAATTGTTTATCCTTGAAGAACTGGTGAATGCTATGAACTTGCCTTCCAATTTGAAGTTGTATCATTTTACTTACTATAAATTTATCAGAAGCTTAGACTGTTTACTTATATGGCAAAACAAACAGGTTATAAATTACGTACATATATCAAGTATGAGTATTTTCACATTTGATTTTTGTAGTGCAAGCCAATGAGTTGCCAATGAGCCCTAAATGCACGTGCTTCCATTATTGAAAGAAATAATAGCAGCGGCAAACCCAAAAGCTAGACCTGAAGTAATGTTACTGAGTAAGTATTCTGTAGTGATTATCATCATAATCATATAATAATATTTAGTAAATTCTAAACACTGAATCATTTTAACAAAACAAAAAAAATCTTCATAAATCTAGAATCTGCATGCTAGACCTGCACTTAACTGGCAACCAGCATCAGAAACTACGCAAAAGTAATTTTAACAGAACTAGTATCAATAATTTAATGTTTTATACATTTGTATAGTATTATAAATACTTATCAGTGACAGCAGATTAATCTCTCAAGTGTTATAATCTGTTGGCATATTGCCATACTTAAAAAAAATAATTATTTACAAGTGCACGCATCTGGTTCTAATGAACTAATTTTACCTGGTAATATCAGTGTTTGTATGGTTGATGACACTAACACAACAGCATCATCAACTTGCCTGTCAAAACAGCCATTCGAAAATGACAACTACACATAAACTAGACATTGAAAGGTAAAAAGGCAGAAAATCACAGCTGGGCATTAAATAATCATTTGGTTCAGTGTTTTGTAAACCCAAGGATAGCTTTGTTATTATTAATAGGGTAATCTCTAACCTAGAAGTATCTCTACTGTTGACAATTTCTTGCTGTGTTCTGAGATGCTTTAAAGAGAAAAACATACACCTGAGATTCTCTTTTGTGTATTAACTAGACTATTAATTTAACCATAACACCATATCCATCTCAAAACATCCTGGAAAGCAATGCTTGGATCTACGAGCAGCAATCCAGACAATTCCTCTTCTCTTCTTCTGCATGACAGGATGGAGTGTTTTCCCACACTTAACCAATAGGCAATCAAGCACTGACAGAACCGCCCGAAGGCTGAGGTGGAACTGACTTCTTTTCTCCCAATTCTGCTGTCTAGAAGTTTACAGCGTAACTTATAAATAATAAAAATATTGTACAGAAACTTTTCTGGCCTATTCTGACTTTCTTTACTCCTCCAAGCCCCCCGGCAGGAACACAATGAGGACTTGCAATATAAGCTTAACAGAGCCTTTTGCATTTTTTCCACAAGGAGCAGAACTTCCTGATTCTAGGTGTTCTTACCTTTATACAGCCAACCACTGCAATCCCCAGTAATTTCATTATACCTTTTGTAGAATATTCTTCACTCAGATGTACAACATCACAGAATTCACTCTCTCAAATGGAAATCTGAGAGCATCCAAGGCAGCACATACTATACGTGAAGGAAGCGCAGATACATTTATCTGAGTAGCTGTCACCCAGCCAAATTCAGCAGCTAAAACCATGTCGTTGAGCCTCCAAAATATCCCTTCCTCCATCCCGCAAGGAAAGCGGAGAGGGAAATGAATGGAAAAAGACTTAGGTGTTTAAACCAGAACTAAATCTTTTATGAAATAATAATGATAATGAAAATAATTAAGTAATAAAATATACACAACTATATGAGATCATGCCCCCAGCCCACCCCGTGATGACTACATGTCACCACAAATGCAGAGCAGACACAAAGGAATGCATTTACAGGTAAGAGGGAGCTGGACTCAAACTGGATTCATGAACACACGGGTCTGTGATCAAGAGCAACCAGACAGACAAGGTCCTCACCAGGCATCAGCCACTGCAGAACAGAGTGAAACTCTTGTAATTGCTCGATTTTATATCGAGTGTGACGTATATGGGATGGAATACTCTGTTGGTCAGTTTAGGGTCACCTGCCCTATTCACCCCTCCTCACAGATGCGGCTCCCTTTCCGCAAGCTTGAGGATGGCCTTGGTTAAGCATAAGCATTGGCCTTCTTGCATACCAATGCCTTGTGTTATCACAAGAGAAGAACACTGCCTCAAAAACATGCAATTAGGTTTCAGAGAGTGAAGTTACTTACAGCAAACGAGTTAGTCATAAAACTGACTCTAATTTATCTCAAACTACAATAGTATCATGCATTAGCCACACTAGTTTCACAGCTGGTCTTCATGACACAGAATTTTCATTAACACCGTTAATTAAGGAATACCACACCTTTGCAGAACCACACAAACATCTGATGCCTTGGCAGCTACAGCAGAAGCATCTCAGATCTGAGGAAAATGTTCCTATGTTCTTTAAAACCAAAAATATGGTTAAGGTGCTAGTTCTTCAGCTAAAGAAAATGTCAATACAGGAAATGCTGAGAAACATTAAATTTGTTGCTAAGAACTGCAGCACTTCACAGGCTTTATTTATTTATTTTTAAGATTAAAATTCCCTTCTTTGGCTACATCTTTTAAAACCAAATTGAAGGGAATATCTTTCTTCCTGCTGATATAAAGATTTTTTTTCTTATTTTTGACTTAAAATCCATTTAATTTGTGGGGATTTGGTCCCTGGCCTCTCTTCCTTTTAACATGCTTTCAACTTCTCATAGAAGTGTTTCATAAAATTCTGCTTGGAATATGCCTCTTCTGCATCAGAAACAGAATTCATATGGGCTCTTATGGAAAGTGCCAAAAGATGAGGTGATGAGGAATAACTGGTCCTTGCTCAGTAGTGCTGCTCACAGAACTTACTTTACCCCAAAACAACATATTTCTGTTTGATTTCCATTGTGTTGCTTGAAGGATAAAGATTTCTGCAAATCATTAGAAAAAGGGAGGTGGGGGGATGGAAGCGAACTCCAGATTTGGGGATATTTCTTAGACTGACATGAAGCTGTTGAAAAGAAGGGGTTTTCTTTTGTTTCTGTAAAGCTGACAGATATCCCATCAAACTGATTGTACTTTGTAATTCCAGAAAAGCAGAAGAAAGGAAAAGGAGGAGGTCAATTTATCTCCACAGGTTTTAAATGCATAATCCTCTCAGATGCACCACTATTAGGTCAATGGAGCGAGCATGCTACAAGAAATACATTCCAAGCCAGCTGCTAAACAGACAGCAGTGTGAATACCAACACACAGAATAATTCTGCTAACTCTAAGATACACTCTTAGCCCAGTGCAATTCAAATACAGCAAAGATGGTACCATGAGCATCCCTTGGGACTGATGCAAAGAAAAAAGCCATTTTACTTGAATTTTAAAGAGGAGCTTGGGAATCCATGTATCCTAAATGAAATCTACATATTTCAGAGAGGTTCTACTGCTTAGGTTATGACAAAAGGTCATATTAGACTTACAAGCCAGAAGAAACCACAGCAATTGCTGATAAAAATCACTGGTGACAAGTTTACTCAAAATCTTGAGCCTCTCTGAATCACCTTTAGCATTTCGGTCTATATTCAGTGGTCCGAGTTTATTAGTCTCAACTCCAACGTGTCAGACACCTACAACATCAAAAGCACTCAGTACACAGACGGACTAAAATATCCCTCCCTTCATTCCAGTTGTCATTGTAAGAAATTGCTTCATAGGTATGGAGTAAATCAGGTCTTCTGCCATAAAAAAAAATCTCAACATGCAAGTTTTAAGGATCAGTATGTTATTATTACAACTCAAAACCCTATAAATCCAGATTAGCTGAGACACCAACTACATGGGAGAAGAACAAAGCCCTGGATAAGGTCTCTCCAATGGGATGGGTAATTTAGTGTCTAAGGAGCCTCTCCTCAAAAAAAAAAAAAAACAACCACACCTTCCTTGAGTGTGAATAACTTAACAATCCTGTTACAGAAACAAAGCCACAGATCTCACTTTCAAAGACATAGAAATATCAAGAACAAGAGCAGAGTCCCCATACATCAGTGCACTGCAAGACAACGTATTAAAAAATCCAAAATGAGATTTTTCCTAATGTCACGGCAACATATGGGTCTAAGAATCAAAGACCTCTGCCATTACTCCCAGTTGTCTACTTAATTGCCATGTTTCTGAAAAATACCATTTATTTACCATTTCAGCAGGACACTGAGAACCTATTTTTTTAGCTAAATGTTTCTAGAGCTTGACAGTAAATGATATACATAAGCCACACTGACTGTCTTCATCTTCCACTTTCTACCTGACTGTCAGACATACCAGTAACTTGCTACTGTTTCATTCCAATTTCAGTGCCATGAGCCTGTTGCATAAGCTGCCTGCTAAAAGCTGTTCCAGATGGAATGGCAGTAGGACCCCAAAGATGTAGCTGTGGAGATGAATGTGTTAACAGCATTGAAAGCATGACCTTTTTCCCATTTTTTTGTCAGCAGTTCTTATTTCCACCCTATAATTTTTCCACTTTCTTTATAAGATAGGTCACATGGGAAAAAGAGTTTAAGTCTCTCAGCCATCTTCTAGCACCTGCAATCACATCTACCTGACTACATAAAGCAGAGGACAGGAAAGAAGGGTTTATAAACAACCAGGTATCGTCAAAATGCCCAAATGACAAGGCCCAAAATGTGTTTTAAAAAGGAAACAAAATCCAGTCTCATACTAACCTAAGTTCCAGGTGACCTTTGATGGTTTTGATAATAGGCACCTTCTCTCATGAATAGTCAGTAAACAGCCTGTGTACCTTTCATTGGAAATACACAACAAGAAGCAACACAACAGTGAATAGCTTGTTTTACCTATCATACCATTTGTACTGATAATTTCTATACTACATTAACGTCATGGAACATGTATTATTATTTCTTATTAAAATAAATCATAAGAAGCCTACTTATCCTTCTCAAATAAAAATATGTAAGTTACATCCACTGCTCATCTTAAACAATATGGGTAAAACAATATACTTCTGAAATGTAGGCTGTTCAAGGAACACAAAGAGGACTTTGGCCCCCAACCCTTTGTACAGTCAAAAGAGATTTCCAGTGCACTTCTGTCCCTTTTCAGATGATCAAGTCAGCATTCTGAAGTATTACAACTATTTCATTTCCATTTCTTAGGTTTTTTCCTCTAAAAAAGTAATAAAGTAATTACTTTTTGACATAGAATGCTACAACATACAGTACAAGGCAGGGGAAAAAATGAAGTGCAAGGCTGAAAAGCAACAGATAGAATCAAGAAGGAATGGCTTTTGTTAATTTGACAGCCCTCAGCTAGCTGCACGGTTGGATTTAAAAAGGGTTCTTTAAGAGGAGCAGCTTTTCATGGTGTAAGAGTGCCACACAGCTCTGGTTCCTGCAGTGCCTCACACCAACAACTTCAAAACTAACTCGCTGCAGATGGCCCTACGATCATCTAATCAGACATCAAAAGCAATACACTGACAAGCTCCTGTGCTGATTAGGAGTGTTCTATATATGTTCCACAGCGTAAACAGACACACAGTAGTTGCTTTAAAAATGGGTTCACCCACATCAGAATTCCCTTTTGAAAAACTCAAACTGTTCAGAACTCCCCAACTGAATGACAGAAAATTCTTTTAAATCTCCCCAAATATTCTGTTCAGTTCCATACAGCAGAACTTAAAGAGCAGGAGTTAAATTATTTATAGGAAAACTTTTAGTAGGAAAAAAAAAAGTAATGCCTTCTAGATTTAAAAAAAAACCTCGCTATTCTGAATGACAGTGTGAGACCACACCACCTCAGGGAAGCACTCTTGCCTCTACACAGTGAAATACCCAAGATGTGTTTCCATTTCTACTTTACTTGTTGTCCAATTTTTATACATCAACAAGCACTGGATTTAAAGCATCAGAAGTGCACAATCCTCCCAGCAGCATCCTGCTTCTCATTCACCATGATCCCAAGGTCCTTCTCCACAGGGCTGGTCTCACTCTCATCATCCCATAGCCTGTATCAATATTGAGGGTTGCCCTCAACCAAGTGCAGGACCTTGCACTTCACCTTGTTGAATTTTACAAGCCCACTTTTCCAATTTGTCAAGGTCCCTCTGGATGGCATCCCATCTCTCAGGGGTGTCAATCTTGCCACTCAGCTCGCTGTCATCCACAAACTGGCTGAGGGGGCACCTGATCCCGTCATCTATGTCAAGATCTGCCTGCTCACTGCAGGGGGAGTTAGACTAGATGGCCCTTCGGGGTCTTTTCCAATCCAAACCATTCTACAATTCTACCACATAACTACACAGGAATTTCACATAGAAATTCTAACCCGTGCAAAGAGACCAGAAATTAAAACTACCTGACTTAGCCAGGGTAAGTAAACATACTTGACATTTTATCTTCAAAAATCAGACAGACAATACAACCCTCATGGTAGTACAGTATCTTCATTTAAGCCTTAGCAGAAACCTGCTGAAACAACCCAAGTTACAGACTCTACAGCGTGATTCCATCACTGTGTCAAAAAAACCTTTTCTGCCCTGTCCTGCTTTAAATTTCCTGAATAGATGATGCAATATTTCTGCCTTTTATTTTAATAATACAATGCCTACACGTTTAAAAAGCATTATTGGTAATCTTTATCTCAAAGCCAAGCTCTGACCATAGCATATCTTTATGTTTACATATGCACATAAAATATCACGTAAAAGGAACAAATCATGGAGCTGCATCCTTACAGATGCTCACATTATGCTAATCTGTAGACACTTAATCAGGAAGGCTAATACACTGCAAACACAATTAATGGCCAGAAGAACCAGAGAAGGTTTTGACCCTTTTTAACAAGAGCTTGAAACATAAAAATGTTCTGATTATATATGAGCCTTATCCAAAATTGCAAATTATATGTCTACAATGCATAAAATACAGTCAATTTCAAGTCACATCTAGGTAAAAATTGAAACTGTACTGAGCCACTGGAACAGCTCTTTCATTGATCCAGCATCTCAGTGTGTCTTTAAATATGGATAAATGCAATTTAATCACCCATTCCTATTGATTAACTCCAAGTTAACCTAAGTATTCATCGAGGAAACACACAACTACAAAAAAATAAGAAGTCATTCAGAATGTAGCATCCCCGTAACAATCAGCATGTTAACAAGTGGGGGTGAAACCTTTGTCTCACCAGAATTAATGCAACATTTCCATCAACTTAAGTTGGACCACAACTCTCTATCTAAAACTCATGATAGATCAGGTCTTAAGATAGTAGAGGAGTCTGTCCCTAGGCAAAATGAGACATAAGCAAAAGTGGTAGTTCCATAAAGGAAAGTTCAGGTGTTTTATTATAGCTTAGCAATTACTACCTGGATGAACTGGGCTGAACAAAGCCGTGAAGTGTATTCTGATCCCTTAAAGTTAAAAAAAAAAAACAAACCAAGAGAACACCACAATTTGGGCTTTCTGCCTTGCTGCATCTCATCTTTATCAGAGTGGAGCTTGAATAGAGGCACCCAGTTAGGAACTTCCATGTTGGCACAGAGAACCTGAAACTGCAGCTCCTCTCAGCAAGCTGGGGACAAGTGCTGAACAAGCATTGAGTGGCCAAAGAATGCTTCTTCTCCAAAACGCTTTGAGCATTTTGGTCATGTTCAATCATACAGCACTGGTGTCACTCCAGGGGAATCCCTGGTGGAAGATTTCATGCCCAATGTCTACCCCACTTTCTGAAGCCAGACCATTCACTGCCAAAAAGCAGCTGGACCAGCACTTGGCTACTGCTGTGGCAAAGCCATGGCCACCATATTTTTCAGAGAAGTGTATTAAAGCAATTATGCTTCCCTGAGGTCCTCTATGGAGACCTGGGGAGATAAATTTTCTATTTCTGAAAGCCTGGCCAGGGCTCTATGATCATAACCAGACAGAAAAGCTTAACAGTTGCCTTCATAAATTAGCAAATTCACTAATAAAACCCATCTCTTCAATAACAAATTCAGATGTTTGTTATCCCTATTTTTCCCTGATTACAGTCTCTGTAATTTTCAGCAGCAGCTACCATGGTAAGGAAGGAGAGCTCTGGATGAAAAAAAAGAAACTCAAATTTTGTACCATCTGTTAAATGACTTCCAGTCTGAGAGAACAGATGCTGGACTTCACTATCAGGTTTTGATTGATCTAGAAGCATTTTGTTAATTGGGGCTAAAACGACAGCCAAGACAAAATAAGTGTCATACAAAATATGAAAGAACAACTTAAATTATTCAGAAACTACCTGGTCACTCAAAAAAGATCTTGTAATTTTGGTAATCGTCATATGGTATGAAAAAAAACAACCTTCCTTTGAATGAATGGGACATCTGAAAAACAGCACCCATGCTCTACTGAGATTCTGTAAATACTTTAAATGGCTCAAATGGCTCATCATTGTTATCCAGTTCACTGGAACTGGAAAACAATTTTCTTTTATCACTGTGTGTTTGCTCTTCTATTTTATGCAATACTTGTTGTCTGTCTGTCTGCACTCTCCCTGAGACAAATCTATGCTAGCTTCAGAGATCCAGTTGATAACAATCTCTCTAAGATCTGATCAACTACTGGCCTATCAGTACAAAATGTACAAGAACGCATACAGTGTAACTATAAGTAATTCTACATAGAACCAAACTGCTAGTTCTGCATGTGCCAAACACCAAAATGCCAGAAGTGCCAATACAATTAAGCTAATTACAGAAGTCAGTTTCAATTACAAAATGATTGCTAACATAATTGTGGCATAAATACAGAGACTTAATTTTTACTACATGCACTGAAAACCATTTCATCTAACTTGCATGTAACTGCAAGGAAAAGAGTATAATGTAAAAAAAAGCGTGTTTGTGGCAAAGGAAACTCAGCATTAATTGTAAACATCCAGCAGCAATATACAGAACAAACGAATTTTCTCTAAATACAGCTTTAACACTTGCATGAAAGAGCAAAGCTACATTCAAAATGCAGTCTTCAGTTGTTTGTGCCACATTTTTCCATTTGTCAGCTATCGATTCCTCTCTGTGTTTTAAAACAATCTGTACCTAATTTAACCTATGTTATTTAAGCTTTTTATGCTTCCCAAAACATTATGCCAAAGCATATTTCAGTATGACTGACGATGAGATATTTAGAAATAGTTCTGTTGCAAAAATAAGAGCTGGTGTCATGTATTTTGCTGTAACAGATTTTCACTTTAACAATAAAAACTTTCAACCTTCTGGGCCTTTTTCCCCCCCACATTTACATGACATTTAAAAAAAAAAAAATCTGAGTGCCTTCTTCACTGTCATCTGTCCAGCTTTGACTGTTAGCTCTACAGCTGAGAGAAGGATGCTCTATATGTTAAGAATGGAGAACTCCTTTAGGCCTAGAGGATTCTTGTGCACTGATGCAAGTCAGTGAAGCATGGCAAGGTTTTAGCCTCCAAACATAATTGTAGTCCCCATAATGGCATAAATGCACTTGTCACCATTAACATATTTTTAAAAAACAACAACAACAAAAAATCTTTCTCTCCTTAATGGTCAAAAATAAAGTATCTGAAACATGTCCTGGAATGCATCAAATTTTATCATTTTTCCACTTTTTTTTTTTTTAAATTTCATGGTTATAAAATTCCAGAGGGCAGCATTACATACTTACATGCTCACTTCACACATTTATCAGCTTTGCAATGAGAGTAAGTTCTGCATTGTTAACCAAGAATTCTTCCTTGTACTTTCATTTATCAGATTAAGTCAGTATTTTATTAACACATAAGTGCTTACAGTAAACATGGAGAAAAAAGCTCTCAGCTCAAACAGGTCTGACAAGTTACACTGGACTTTGTCAAAGCTCAGCCCCCTGTGACACCATAATGTACTTGGAGAGTCACTACCACTCATAAAATCGCACCACAAATAACACAAACCACTGCAAAATAAGATGCACGATACATATTTAGATGCACACCTATCTGGTCATGCAAAGAAAAACGGAGAACAGTCACCTAAAATCCTATGTTGGCCTTCAGAATTACAGAGCTAAGACTGACACCCCTAAAACACCATTTATATGCAAGTCACCTGACTCTCTATTTACTTCATTCTCTCTACTACCTCTTTCTCATGAACATAACTGGAAGCATGGTCTTAAACACAACATCTGTAGCTGAAGAGGTTCCCACCTCCAATATACGTTGCTGAACACCAGTTCTTTCCTCCTTTTCCTAACATACCAATAAGGTCATTTGGGGGATCTTGCTATAAAGGAGTGTGATGCAGGCTGAAATATCCCCCTCACATCAAATGACAAGACTGGGGGTTTCTGAGTGTTCTACACTTTGAAACAAAACAATGATAGATTGGTTTACACGACACTGCATGGGGAAGCTAAAGGGGAAAAAGCATAAATCACACAAGCAAATGAAAGCAGTTGCAACTGTGCCGTCATTCAAGCCAGCATTCATTTGGCATAAAGAAGTGCAGAAGCAGACCCACAAGAGCTCTCTAGGCAAACAACACATCTATGAAAAAGCTCTGTTCTGCTTGAAACACACATCTCAGCTGACATTCATATCTAACAAATTCCATTTTTTGAAAAGTAACATAGGAACACCTTCCTCCCCCACAGTCACAAAGCTTCAGGCGATAAAATTGTTAAGTGAAAAATTTGTAACCAAGTGCGACCAAGACAGTACTGCTTTCTGAAGACTGAAGTAAGCCTTCAATAATGTCTGACGAAGAGTTACTGCACCCTCAGTAATTGTGTCTTTGCACTAATATTTGGTAATAGCTATGTTGAAAACAAATTTGTTCTCAAAAGGGAAGAGTCAAGTTGTAAAACAGAAGGGTGAGAGCAAGAAGAAACCATGCAGGATGTATGTAGGGTGCCAAAGGTAGACAGAAATGCCATGAGAAAACAAGGGAAGTGAAAAAAGGTACAGGACTAATGCAGCATATTAAAAAGGGAAGTAGATTTCTTTTTCCCCCAAGCAACGGTAAAGCGGACATAATGAAAATGAACAAAACAAACAACTGTTAGAAGTTCAACTCATATTCCTGTACCTTATGTAACTATTGAGCTTTAAGTAAATCTCTTGTTTTGAAAAAAAACCAAACACTGTTAATTGACTATCATCTAAACTAACCATTTTGCCCAGAGTAAATCCTTTTTTTTACAGAAAATTAGTACAATGCACTTTGGTATAGATTCAAATTCATACATAGTTTGTAAGTCTGCTATATACTGCCAGGTAAGAACAGAATTTGCCCTTAAGACAGAGGTGGGTTATGTGACACCTACTGCTGCAACATGCTTGAGACTGTGGTTGCTGGGATGAGAAGCATTTGGGTGGAAGTCGACAGGTGGGCCCAAAGTTGGATCACTGCTCCTTCGTACTAGAAGTGGTGTGCCTAAGAGACAAAACAAAAGAGCAACAGTTCAGGGGGCTATAGGAACATAAGGAAAAGTTTTATGTGATTTAACTAAGTGAGGTGTACAGCCCTTAAATATACATTTAGCTGTGGCAATATCCACCTGGAACAGTACTAGACGTGATGCCATTTAGTACATACTAAGCTAAAGAAATCAGAACATTTTAAGCTGTTACTATGTAACAAAACAGAGAAAAAAGCATCTTGCTCAAGAAAAATAAAGGAGTTATTACATGTAACTGTGACCACATGTACCATCAAGTTCTGATAGGGAAATCATATGCTCGATCTAAGGAATAACTGTAAACACAGGAAGAACTCAGCTGCTTACAACTGGGACTGGTTCCTTAACTAAACCAGAATATGGTCTATGGCCTTCCCCTCCACACTAAGGGGAGTTTTCATTGTGTTGTCCTCCATTAACTCACCAAACTGGGATCTCACAATCTCATTTTCAACTATTCCTTACTTTCTCTTGATGTATGTCTAAAAGCCATGCTGAGGAACTGCTTGCCTCTCCCACACAAATTATACAGGCTCACATTTAACTTGTACAAAAGGTCACTTTGAATATGATGGCATGCCCATACACACACACACAGTCATTAATTTCATCTCCACAAGGTCACAAGACGCAACAGTCCATCACCACTACCTCTGTGCCATGTCAACTTGAGGCATATAAATGACAGATCAGGCACAGGTTTTTGGGTACAGAGGCAGTTGAAGGATAAATGGATAACTCTCTACATTAACTTAATTTAGTATCTAACATGTCTTGGGCTGGCTTTGCAGAGACAGCCTAGATAAGGAAAAAAAGAGGAAAGGGAAAAGAGGTTTTCAACAGCTTCCTCCTTCAGGAATTTCCAGTCAGACTCACCAACTATTCATGTCTGTTCACGTGCTGTCTGGGAATAACCTCAACCACCAGTCAGCAGCTTCTAGCGACACTGCCATCCAGTTAGAAGAATACACTATAAAATGCTTGTTTAAAAATTCCATGTGGGGCAAGAGGAAAAACATCTTTAGTAACATAAGAAAGGAACTTCTCACATTATCCAAAATGAAGTCAAACAAAAATAATTCTTTCCAAGTTTTCCAAAATTTATTCATTGACAAACAAAAGAAAAAAAACATGAAAAGAGCATTGGTCTGAGACAATAATTTTTCAAATGTTGCAAGTGAGTGAAAATAAGATTTTAACTGATAGTTATAATATTAATTATAGTACTGATGGCAGCTATAATCACTAGATCTATAATTGGAGTTTGAATGTGCAACAGTTTCCTCATTAGAGGGTTGCTAACAAAGCTGGAGTGACTGTACTCATTCGCTCTCAGCACAACTTTGTAATTATAGCTGGAATAAATACCAGCACCTGATGCTGAGGAACAACGAGAGAATCCAATGCTCTTACCCCTCCCTCACAGTGAGCCACAGTTTTTATAGGCAACTCACCCCTTCTATCTCCACTTACACAGGAAATCAGTAATAAGAGCCAAAGAAAGACTTAAATTTCTGTTCTGCAATTCAGGGAATGCTCAAAAATCAAAAGGTGAATATCGTTGTTTGTTTCAAGTGATTTATCATCTTGATACCAAGAGCTATATGTGTTTTTACAAACAGATTCTGAAGAAAGGGATTAATGACAAAATTTACCCATTCAGTGCACTTTTCCAAAGGTATCAGTAGGTCAAAAGGAAACAACTCTCTCCACTCAAATATTCCTATTCTTTACATGGTGCTGAAGAGAATTATTTTCCTCCCTTTAAGTACATTGGATAAGAAGGTATATAAAAGCTAAAGCCAAAGATTTGTGGATTTTTAAGTTACTCCCGTCTTTAAGATAAAAACTCATTCTTTACAATATTTTTTCCCATGTATGACCAAAATGTTTCTGGTGAACTGTACCCCATTTTCAGTCTCCCTTCAATACAATAGCTTGAAAACAGATGCTGAGACACTTTTGTATGATTCAGCATAATTTAGTCTCCAACTCCTTTTGATGGAAATACGAACAGTAGAGAGAAATGCTCTGGCTGAAATAACAGAAAGCCCTTTGCAGTCATACTTTTAATCTGTAGAACGTTCAGAACTCAATAAAAGCCATATTCCGAATTCAAAGTAAAACATACTGTTGCCTAAGCTCTTGGAAGTCATCATCCCAGGCCCTTTTCTCATTTCTGTCCTCCTTTTTCCACTGTGAGAAATCATCAGTAACACAAAGAGGGTAAAAATTCCTCACTGTCAACCAAAAAGGACAAAGATGGGGCGTGGAAGCAATGAACACTAAAATCGCTTGTATCAAGCTCATTCTTTTTCCCAAATGCAACACTGAAATTAGATCTCTCCTTTTCCTGACCTGTCTTTTACAACCAACTCTTCATTTCTCTCATTCCTTTCACTGAGAGAAAGATGAAGTCTCCCATCACTGTGATACGCATTTGTTCCAGGGTCTCCTGGCTTTTGCAGTAGCTAAAAGATGATGTGTCCTGAACCGGTCCTTTTACACAATGCTTCTATAGCAAGTAATACGAGATCACACTTCAGTACTTCTGTCTGCTGCCTGCACTGACTGCTGCAAGGTGCTGGTTTTACCACATCCCACCCTGAACTCTGAAGAACTGTAGAATTGTTAAAGTTGGAAACAACCTCAAAGATCAATATGACAGGTAGGTAGGTGTCACACTGGCAAACCTCCAATCACCTACAACCTCCTCTGTTAATCAGAACTATTGATAAAGGACAGAATGGCTTGGCACAGTCCTCCACCAGCTCCCTCAGTACTCTGAGGTAGATCCCAACTGTTCCCCTTGTGAACATCCAGGTTGCCTAGCAGGTCATTAACTACTTACTGTTCCCTGTGTCCTGGAGGGGACAAATGCCCCTGTATCCTCAGGGGTCCAAATGCCCTGAGGATAACTGCTGGCTACTAAAGACTGAGGCAAAGAAGGCATTAAGCACCTCAACCTTTTATTCATCCACAGGATGTTCCCCCTCTCCAAATCCATTAAAGGATGGAGATTCTCTCCTTGGCTCTCTTTTTGCTGTTAATGTATTTGTAAAAACATTTTCTGTTATGTCTTACAACAGTGGCCAGATCAAGTTCTAACTGGGTTTCTGTCTTTCAGATTTTCTCTATGCACAGAGGCCTCTTTTCATTGCATTGTGCCACCATAATCCAGAGAAATTCAAGCAAAATGACATTACCTAAATTTACAGCTGTCTGAACTTGGAAAAAAACAGTTTGCAGGAACAACAGGATTATAAAGAATATTTTTTTTCCCATTTGGGAAGATGCCCTTGCAGCTATTTGCCTTTTTTTTTATTCCTGCAAGTTTTTACTTATTGCCATGGGGCTATGAAATTTATGGTTCTTGTCTAGTATGCTTCTCTCCCTACTTACATAAAAAACAACTGGACTCTTCAACCATTGTCTGCAATGCTTTCTCTTTTCTCCCAAATTGTTATAAATTTTAGGGTCCTACAAGTACTTTTATTGATGTTTTTAAATATATTTACTGACACATAATATCATTTCTAGTACAGAGATACCACAAGTTGTAACACCTCTGTGAACCAAGTCTGTGGCAATCTTTAGCTAAAATTATTCACCACAGTCCCTCTGACCCTCACTGTTTTACGTGCACAAACCACAAAGACACTGCAGCATGGAAACAATTTTTGTTAGACAAAAGTAAATGGAATCAAAATGCCCTCTCTAACAGAGGAAAACAATGGCAAGCAGGAAGGCCAGATGAAAGGTTTGAGAAGCATACTCCCCCTCTTTGTGGAGAGAATCCTTTATTCTCTTTCAGAAGACAGCAATTCTCTGCAGCTCCCCAAGCTAACCGTCTCTCCTCCATCTCCCCTCATCTCTTCTGCAGCTCAGGCTGCTCCCTGCCATAAGAACACTCTCCCTGCCACTCAGCGCCTCCCAGACTGTGCTTCTCCCAGAGGCTCCTTTCTTTCTCCTGGTCTTTTCTGTACTGCACACACAGGACTCTTGAAAGCCAAGCAGGCTCCCTTGCACTCTGGAAGAGAGAAACCTCAAATCCCAGTACCCAGGACTCAACCTGACTCAGGAGTCAGCCCATGTCCATAATGCATACAGATCTCCATGACATTTGAAGACACTCCCTATGGTATTTGAAAAGACACAGAATCATAGAAACATAGAATCATAGAACAACCAGGTTGGAAGAGACCCACCAGATCATCGAGTCCAACCATAAAAAAAAAAAAAAAAAAAATCCATAAGATGGCTCAATTTGGGACAATCCCTCCAGAAGCAGGGACTAATGACACATCTCTCCAACGCTGAAGTACCAGGCTGGGGATGGAGAATAGTGCCACCTCGCAGGGCTCACCCACTGCACTATCATGGCAGACCTAACGTCTCGGGACGCATCCAGTGCAGGCAGTTCTCCCTTCCCATGCTCCCATCAGCCCTCCTCCTCGCCACATACTCACCCAGACCAACTCCTGATTTCCATCAGCACTCGTACACAAAAACCCAGCTCTCGTCTCTGAATTTATTACTTCCCAGACTAAAGTGTTGTGCTATTCAACAAATGAACCTCCTCTTCAGTTTCCTCTCTCTCCTCAGCTATGGGATTCAGTTGAACATTATTGAGGCAGGGTCTTGGTTTGCTGTCTGGGCCATATGACGGAGGATATCTTTTTTTGTTATAATGCCAAGGAGGCACCCACTGTGTGTTACAAGGCCCTGCCTCAGACCCAGCTTCTGGAAAATATCCACCACTATTTCCATTGGTGTGTGGTCTGTCATGGTGAAAGGGCTCATATCAAGCTTCAGTGGTTGAGGGATTTCTGCTGGAAGCAATGGGGTGTGCTGGGCAAAACAGACCCTGGAACTGCCAACAATCCCTTCCTGCTTCTTTCTAGAACTATTGCAATAGTTACATCTCTTCTTAGAGCAAAGCCTGCTAGTCTCTGCGATTCAATCAGGGGAAGTCCTTGATGACTGGAAGAAGGTTAACATTGTCCCCATTTTTAAAAATGACTGTGGGAACTACTGACCTGTCAGCCTCACCTCTGTGCCTGGGAAGATCATGGAACAGGTCCTCCTAGAAGCCATGCTAAAGCACATGGAGATAATTAGTGGCAGCCAGCATGGATTTACCAGGTGAAGTCCTGTCTGACCAAC
>WAAB01015880.1:9018-26993 GCA_013389865.1 Piaya cayana
ACAGAATCACAGAATCACCGGGTTGGAAGAGACCCACCGGATCATCGAGTCCAACCACTCCCACAAAACACTAAACCATGTCCCTCAGGACCTCGTCCACCCGTAACTTAAACACCTCCAGGGAAGGCGAATCAACCACCTCCCTGGGCAGCATATTCCAGTGCCTAATGACCCTTTCCGTAAAAAACTTCCTGAGTTCTGAGATGTATCATCATCATTTTGTAACAAGGAGACAATGTCTCCCTCTCCTTCCTCCCTATCTACATAGCTTCACCTGACGTAGACGTTTGTTTGATGTCCCTGGACTGTTTTTCCTTAAACTGCAAAATATCTGCAGAGCCTTCATCCAGTCCTAAAAGAGAAAGGCACAAAACAGTGTAACAAAAAGTCAGATTCAGCTTCTTGCGTTAGAACGGACATGTCTAAAAAAACTAATAATACATTGAATTATCTGAAGTTGTTTCTTTAGCTTAAAAAGAATCACCTTGTAATGCAGTTCATTGTATGAAGATTTGAACAGTAAATAAAAATTCATATTTTTCTCAGCGAAACTAAATAAAGCATTTGCAAATCTGAAAGTTTCTCTTTTAGAAATATCAAGCATTAATAATGGATATACAGTGTGACCTTTATCAATTTGCCATATTGAATTAAACATAAAATGGTATATAAAATAAAGAAAGACTTATTTGCTTCTGAGAAGATAACAGTTAACAAGTCACACTGTGCTGATCACTCTCCTCTATTTTTATATTGCAGTCATATTTTATTCCACATGTTCAAACAGAAAACAGAGCAGTATTAATAGAAAAACACTGAAAAGTATAACCTACACTCCCTTTTTATCTGCTCACAAATACATAAAGTAGAGTAGATACTTGGAAAGGTGGAACACATGCTATAGCCTCATTCTCATGTTTTCACCTCCCACCCCAAATTTTATAAGCTCTTATGAAGTGCAAAATTTAGTCTTTGACTAACATTCATAAGGGTGTAGCTCTAAGATCTGCTGCCTACTCTCAACGTACAATTTGATAGTACCATTAAAAAAAATATTTTTGGTTTTGCCCTTTACATTACCTTCCACATTTTCCCAGGTAAACCACTTTAGGAGTGAAATATTAACTTTCAAACCTTCTACAAAAGGAAGAACTATCAACTATTTTTATTAGTTTGTTTTCTTATTCAAATAAGGAAAAGCAAATAAAAAAACACAGAACCTACTAAATACTCTAAATTAATCTAAAAATTTCCTAGATGCAATGTCATCTTTATTCCCCCTCCCAACAGGAAAACCTGTCCCTTTAAATACAGCAGCAAATATGAGGAACGCACCATAGTATTGTGGTCTAACAGGCTTGCTAGTCCCTGTGGATAGCAAACTCCTTGTGAGTTTGTAAAGGAGAGCTTGTTTTTGCAAAAGAGAGCAGTTGGCAAGAGGGAGCAGCCAGCAACAGACAGTGCATGTGGCAAAACAGATCAATTGAGAGGTGGCCTGACACTCATATCAGCTGAGTGGCACGTGGGGTGAGACAGAGGCCTCACAGCCTGGTGTTGTTTCAGTTAAGAACAGAAACACCCCCGAAAGCACGTACTGAGCTCCTTGCCTCGAAGGTGTGGGGAACCACTGAGTCCCCGCTTCGGATGACACAAGTGGCTTTGCCAAGGGCCAATCAACACCTACGAATCGACTTAGTCCCACCTTTCCAAGAGACGCCAAAAGGTTTTCAAATGGTATAAAACTGGCACGTGAAACCTTTTCTTGAGGGGAAAAAAATGACCACCTTACCTGACAGGTCAACGGGCCCGGACCTCCCTTCTCCACCAAGAAGGAATATCTTTTTGTTAAAAGTTGCACACCTCTGACTCTGTCAGATGTTTCCCCAGGAAAATAACTACTAACTCGAATTTTTATTGTTACTTGTTCCATATATATACATGCTAATAGTTAACCAGTTATAAGTGCTTAAGTACTAACGGAACAAATGAATTTATCAACAGCAATCCCAAAATTGTTTGAATCTGTCACTTGAATTAAATCACTTACTGCTTCCAGCATTGGGAAACTGTCTCTGACAGGCATTGCTGAGAGTGGCTGCCCCACATTCAGGCTGCAAGCTGCACTCATTAACCCTGTGTGCACCAGTCTCCAAGGAGACTCATGGGTAACCGGATTCTGACTTGTGGCAAAAACATGTAAGAGCACACACGCACATCATCCTTAGTCATAAACTGTCGACCAAGCCTAGGACTAAAAATAGATTCAGTCACACCTGGGCTCCTCTCTGAGGGGACACAGAAAGCAAAGGGGTCTGTTTTGAACTTTGAGACTCAACAGGAGGGCCTCCTCAGCCACCTGTCAGAATCTTACCTGTTTAACATTACAAGTGTGCACAATGACACTAGCATATGAGGCTAAACTCCATTTTACATTCCCTTAAGGGTTTGTACAAACCTCAGACAACGTGCAGTCCACTGGAGAGCTGCTTTGATACTGACCACATTATATGAAAACCATTGTTTTCCATAGTATACCAACAAAACTATTCTTTTGTGAAATGTTAAAAGGTATAGACAGCTGTAACTTCTGAGAACAGATGTATCAGTAAAACATCTGACTTGCTTGAATCAGAATCATTTTATATAGAAATCCCAATACTCTGTATAAATGCAGTGAACAGCTTAAGTGTTAAGCAAATCTAAACCAAAAGCAGATTGTACCGAACGTTCAGAAAACAGGACAGGATATTCTGCCTGTCCTGACAGGATACTCTACCTGCTACACATTCTCAAATAAAAACAAATGCATAGCTTAACTTCTGACACAACAGGTATATTTCAGAGCTCTGAAATACCAAAACACTTAACGAATAAGGACATTGTCACATCTTCCATATGCTCTCCTGTTGGTGGGTGACCTTTAGAGAATTAGACTCCATTCCTACAATTCTTAATCAGCAAACATTAACTGCTAGAGCTAATAACTAAATTATACTAATGTAAACACAAAAAAGTCCCTTATTTTTCTTGATCTTGCAAGACCAGGGTCTGAGAATATAAACAATGATCAATTAATAGACAGGAAAAATAACTGTAAAAGGCTCAATAAAGTTTGATTGCTGGGCATACCTGCATTAGTATTTTAGTTCATATCAAGAACATGTTCTTGAAGCAAAACACACACTTACCATGCTCTGTTTCATTACAGAGTCACAGAATCATTAGGTTGGAAAAGATCCACAGGATCATCGAGTCCAACCATTCCAATCAAACACTAAACCATGCCCCTCAGCACCTCGTCTACCTGTCCTTTAAACACCTCCAGGGATGGTGAATCAACCCCCTCCCTGGGCAGCCTGTTCCAGTGCCCAATGTCCCTTTCCATGAAAATTTTTTTCTGATGTCCAGCCAGAACCTCCCCTGGTGGAGTTTGAGGCCATTCACTCTTGTCCTGTCCCCTGTCACTTGGGAGAAGAGGCCAGCTCCCTCCTCTNACGACTACAGAGGGAGAATAAGCTCCCTGGACCTGCTGGTCACGCCATTACATGGAAGAGTGTTGGAGAGAAAATTTTTCTGGACTGAACTACTCCAGAAGATATTCTCCAGAAATATCTAATAGAAGTTCAATCCATGGGACCAGACTAGAACTTGTCCAAAGTAAAATCCCTCAAGTGCAGGTATTCTTGCTGCAGGGTTCTCAGCATCAACTATTTCCCTTACAGATCTACTACTATTTTATGGTAATATTTGCTAATGTAGACAGATACCACCTGTTGTATGCTTGCTTTCTGTTAGAGAAAGATAATATCGTTAAACACTACAAACCAAAAAATTACTTTAAAATTTATATTTACCAACAAAAGCTCTCACCTGTGCTTGTTCTGGAGTTTCTCCTGCAAAGTAAAAGATGTAATACTCTTCACTGAAGTGTTGAACTACTATCTGAAAGCAGTTTGGCCTTAAAAACAAACAGAACAAAAATGTAGCTAGATCAGGGGCAATTTAGATCATTGTCACCAAAGACACGAAAAGCTATAGCCCTCACTGTACTTCTGAGAAAAAAGGAAAGGTAGTTTTTACCACCTACTTAAAACATAAGAGGAATTTTGTCTCAGCTGCAGTTCTTCATCAACAGCTTTTCCAAGCAGAGGCAACCATGCATCTTCTTCTACCAACACTTTTAGTGTTACTTATTATCCAACTGTATTTTAACCCATAGTACAGTGTTTCTTAGAAGCTGCTTAACAGACAATTACCATTAACCAAAATGTTCCTTGTTTACAGTCTACATCAAAGTTTATCTTTGCAGCTTAAGCAATGCTACCAGTTTTAAACATCTATCTTCACATTATCTGTGTGAAAAGACTTAAAGTTAATTAAATACTTTTAATAAATATTAAGATGCATGGAATAACCAGAGCTTCTGTTTTATTCATTTTTCTATATGTTATGAAAAATTAATGACATTTGTAGGAGTAAATACATCTTTTTCTCCTATATCACACAGTACTACGCATTTTTTGTAGTGAAGAATGAAAAAAAAAAAAGATCTTTTTCATTTTAGTTACCAATGATATAATGATATCAGAAAGTGTTTTAATTCTCAACTTCTTTATCAATAATCACATCACTTGCAGTTGACATATTTTGTATAATCAAAATTAGTACAGTAAATGAAACTGTGAAAAAGATCTCTGAATATAATTATCTTGCAAAATAATTTGCAAAATGTTTGCTTATATGAACTATCTTACTGGTCTAATGTTGGTCTAATCTGATTCTTACTGATTCTTAAAGAGAAAAGCCCTGATAAGTTATCTAACCTAGCTTTCTAATACCTATCAACAAAAGAATGCAGATCTTTTGGAATTTACAAAATTCTTGATCTTATCTTGGTTCAATAGGACTAAAACCCTCAAGACAGTTGCTTTGTAATGTTTTTAATGCCTGTAATATGAAATGTGGAACAATTAATACACAATATTGAAAAATGACAATGCAAAAGGAAAAATCATTATCACATCATATTACATGAGAAAATCGTAAGACTAAGTTCTAAAGTATCCTACTAGAAATTGTTTATGAATAGTTGCTAGCAACCAAGTTGCCATGGCTTAACAAGTTACTGTTAATCAGTTAAATCTGTCTACAAATGCTCTTGCAATCTACACAAACTATGGAATAAAATGCAATATGAATCAAGAGTCAAAATGCTTTCATTTCAAAATCAGAAAAAGCTAAAAATGCCACATGTGGAAATTTACCAAGGCTCAGGTATCAAAAAGCAAGTTTATTGTGCCAGGCCAACTTGTTCATTAGCAACATATTGTCCGTATCTTCTATATGCCTGAAACTAGTCGTTAACTGCCCCACTGCATGTACAAGAAATAAAAGCCAGTATTCTACCTGCCAAATAAGCTGTCATGTACTCCATAGACTGAACACACACTAAGGTCTATTAATCCTTTAGGTTTTGTGGCTCGTTTTTCACTTTCAAAATAAATAAGCTGGGCATCATTTCCTTCCAATATGAAGTACAAGTTTTTCCATCTCTTTCCTTTACCTGTAAGGAAAGCAAGCAAGAAGTTACAATATTGTTTTAAAGAAAATGTAAATTCTGTAAATGAAGAAAATAGAGGGTAGTAATGTTTTCATCAAAATACTAACAGAAGAACAATGTACAGTTAATCACACTTAAGCAATAGCACCAGTATACATTCAGTTTTTTGCAGCATGTAGCTAAAACTAGACCCTCTTCGCAGATTCAAGTACAATTTTAAATGGTTCTCTAAACATTTTAATTAATTTCAACAGGATTATGCAAGTGCATATGAGCTCTGTTCATATCACTGGGAAGACTGTCCATATAGTTTGCAAGTAATGCGTGATACTGTAAGTGACCAATTTATTATGGCTATTTTAATTAAGAAATAGATTTGTCTTGACATGAGAAAACTATTCTTAAACTCTAGTCCACATAATAGATTGCATCACAATACATTAAATCAGAATAACTGAAGAATAGAAATGGGAATATAATATATACAAACTTGGGTCACAACCATGCCCCAAACACACCTATATCCGAAAATTTGACCAGCTCTACATGTTTCAGAAAAAAATATTAAAAAAAAAAAAAATTAATAATCAGAGATTTAAATGTCAAGGTTTGTTGGAAGACACACGAGATGTATCACTAAAATGTGGATGTGGCCACTGAATAAATCAAAAATAAATCGCTCGTTGTTTAATATCCTCTGAATTACAACTGATAAGAAACTTTCTGCAACTAATTCATACATAAACCACAGTACCTTTTAGAAAAACATTCAGCGTTAATTTTCAACTTGATCAACATGAATCCACCACAGCCCTTCATTAATAAGCACTAATACTTACTGTTTTGGAAAACTAACATCCAGTTATACTCTACTAGATGGAAGAGTGATTTTATTAAATTTCTATTTTGTATGCAGGTGCATGTCTCCACATCTACTCAGTACTCCTGCTTGCACAATTGAAGTATCTCATTATCTCTTTTATGTAAAAAAATTCAAGTTCATTCTCAGCTGATTCCTCACCCTACCACATCCCTCTACACCTCCTCTCAGAATTAGCACTCTCAAGAAAAGAGATGCTTTCCTTGCTTTATTTCGAGGACCTAGTTTTTATTTTCTTTGAATCTGTCTTTTAAATTTGGCTATATTTAAATGCTTGCCTTCTTCTCACTTTTGCTTGCTGTCCAGGTCACTGTCTGTTACTTATTGTTTTAGCTACTGTCTTTGTCATATGCAGAAACATTATTACTCTTATTTATTTATTTATTTTTTAAATCAACTTTAATGAAAACAGAAAACCTAAAATAATGGTACTTGGAAAGGGACAAGCTTCCTCGGAACTTCAAAATCTTGTTAAATCATAATTCTTCAAGGATATATTGAGATGAGTCAGACTACATTGACTGTGTCAGAACCTTAAAAAAGTCTCAATGTACCCTGTACACAGAATGTACATTTTAAATTAAATATATTACCTAACTTGGAGAAACAAAATTAAATCAGCTCTAGTTGTCAATGAATGTACTGATTTACATTAATCTAGTTTTCTCTAATC
Organism: Piaya cayana; assembly: GCA_013389865.1. Taxonomy (NCBI): domain Eukaryota; kingdom Metazoa; phylum Chordata; class Aves; order Cuculiformes; family Coccyzidae; genus Piaya; species Piaya cayana. The sequence continues at coordinate 16,132 of WAAB01015880.1, forward strand.
CATGTGATTAGTTGAAATTTAAACAAGTTGTGTATTAAATATGATTACATTTTATGAAAATATACTTCATTTAACGAGTCTGAATGTTACCTTTGATAAAAGGTGCTTAGTTTTTGTGCTGTTTTCTGATTTTTTTCAGTATAACTGCCAATCAACATATTTAAATTGTGTGTCATTTTATGTATTGTGTCCTTCTGTTTATATACTTGAGGAAAAAAGAACACTTTTTGCTCACTTCAATTTTGCCTTCACTAGTACCAGTACTACCCAAAATATGTATCCATACCTGCATTTAAAAAAAAAAATTATAGAAGCAAACAGAACTCACTTTTTTTCAGAAGATATCCTTTTTTGACAATATTTTTATAAAAAGCATCCTTTGTTTTGTGACGAATTGTATTGTAGATTTCTTTTCCATCGACTGTATCATTAAGCACTTGTTCTTGATGCTGGTAAGTAAGGAAGAAATTGACTTTTTTTTTAAGCTCAGAAATCACCATGAAATAATTGCACACCATGAAGCTACAACTGAGATTTTATTGAATGCTATCAATTCTTTATTCTTATTCTTTCATATGTCCTAACAAACTAATATAATTTAGTACAATACCTTTACTGGCAATGCAATATATAACTATTCTAGGCCAGAATTATAATATGAGAAGAAAAAAAAGTTTTACATACAGACTGCTTTCACAAAGTAACATCTGTTTTTATTTAACACTAAATAGAAAGCAGCATCTTTCACAGTGATTTATGCAAAATTTACACAAGTAAATAAACTTTAAAGGTCATTTAGCTTCTAACTGTCTTCTACCAAGGCTTTTGAGACTGAGCAATTAAGGATAAACTCTGAATCAACAAGAATGGTGCAGATCACAATTAAAATTGAATGATTAACACACAAAGTTGTACAGTCCCTCACTATTCTTATTAGCATTCATATCCTAAATGAGTAGTACCATTCTAACAAAAAAAACAATAGGTGAAAGTAGAAACAGGAAATAGAAAAAGGATAAATTCACATAGAAAAACAAGATCTGGAAATGTAAATACCAAGCTAGAATTGCCAAAAGCCAAGTCAAGTTTGACCTTACCGAGTCAGCAGAAGTAAGAAAACATGAAAAGCAAGACCGTCAGGCAGTGAGAATATTATTGAGATGAAGTGATATATACACTGGCTCCACACTAAATACTCTACTTTTTTCCCTCCCCCCTCATGTATCTATAAGAATTACGGTTTTGAACAGCAAAGGCAAGATGAAAAACATTTCAGTAATAGGAATTACAGGATTCACAACAGAAGCAATACCAAAATTTTTACTAACTCAAGATAATATCCATAACATAGCTATGAAAGAAACAAAATGTATATACAAAACAACACATCTACTGAATATCATGAATTTATACTACAAGGCAAAAAAGTTCCAGAACATGCCCTCTAATCCCAGCCTCCTGATCATCTCTGAAGTTTTTATGTGCATATTAGTTTTCTCTGGTGGAAGAAAGATGCCAGAAACAGAAGACTCAAGGGCAGCCTAGTTTCCCCTCTACCCCAATACGGTATTAAGGCACAGCATTGGTTCAATCAGGGACCAAAGCTGGGGGCACAATACAGAGCATCCCAGAGCATAGACAAAGCTTATCATATCTTCTGCTTATTACAAGCCAACTTTAGATAAATGAATGCATATGAGGATAAAATGAAAGAAACAAACAACCTCAAATCAAAAATTCAGGAGGGGATGATGCTGTTTAACTACCATGGATACTTCTGCTGTAATTCAGTTCCTATATTAAAAAAATTTGAGGATTAAGTCAAAATTTTAAATAACAAATGCTCAGAGATGAAGTTTTACCTGCATTGGAACAGGATCTTTAAGGTAATATCCTTCAACAATCTGTTCTTTTCTATAATGTTCAATGATCTCAGCAATACTGTTCAAATAAGAAAAAAAAGATTTAAAATGTTAAACCAGTTAGTTTTTCCTCTGTATGAGATTTCACTTTTCCATGCAATCACACTCCGCTTCCGCACAAATTTGTTATAAAAAACAAGTGTTAAACATCATAATCTTATTTGCAGCAGTGACAGTATACTAAAACGTTGAAATCAAGAAAATTCACAAAACTGTACTCATAATTTATTAATTATAAACTCAACAGAATATTTTCAATCAGTTGTTCAAAATACTTGTACTGGGTCTGGCTGGGATGGAGTTAATTTCCCCCATAGCAGCCCTCCTCGTGCTGTGCTTTGCATTTGTAGCTAGACAGTGTTGATAACAATCCAGTGTATTGGCATCAAGGTTCTCCCTCCAGCATTCCCACCAAAGGCCAGCAGGCTGGGGATGGGCAAGAGGTTGGGAGGAGACACAGCTGGGACAGCTGACCCAAACTGACCAAAGGGATACCCAATGACATATGATGTCTGCTCAGCCATAAAAGCTAAGAGAAAGGAGGAAGAGATGGGGGAAATTAGTTATTAAGGTGTTTGTCTTCTGAAGCTACTGCTACATGTACTGAGGCCCTACTTCCTTGGAAGTGATTGGACATTGCCTGCTGATGGGAAGGGCAGAATAAATATTTTTTGTTTCCTTTGCTTCCACACGTGGCCTTTGCTTTTCTTTTATTAAATTGCCTATATCTTGACCCATGAGTTCTTTTTCATCTTATTTTCTCCCCCTTTATCATTGAGGAGGGGCAGTGAGAGGGGGTCTTGGTGGGCACCTGGTGGCCAGTCAAGGTCAACCCACCACAATGCCAAATGAGTACATCACCTTTTCCACATTCAAGTAATGCATACAAATTTCCAAGCTCTCCAACCAGGCTGAAAATTGCTATTTTATTGGTAATATTTTTCAAAGTTCTAGAGTAACTAGGGAAGGGAAATGGGAGATACTTCAAATTGTGCAAAGTGATTTCATTCTTGGAAGGGAGCAGTGGGAAATAAAAAAGTTTTGTAACATGGATTATGGAGATTATACTTCAAAATCTTTTGAGTTATCATGTTAAATTAACTGCCCAGTCAGTAACACTCCTTTATAGGGAAGCTTGCATGCTAATTACCGGAATCAGGTTTAAATTTTATTTTGCAAGATCAGGAATAAAGTAGTGACAGACAAGCTAAATCTCAACATATCTTTGAGTTGCTCTTATTTCTGCAGTTATTGAAAATTACATTGTAATAAAGAGAAGAAACACTAACATCAACACAGATGAATCACTCATATACAAAATATCAACCTGAAAATAAAGAATTAAGTAATTAAGTAGAGAATGAAAATATACTTTATGTGTTTTCTAACACAAATGCCAAGTGCTGAGTCCTGCACTTGCAACACAACAACCCTGTGCAGCTCCAGGCTTGGGAAAGCGTGGCTGGAAAGCTGTCTGGAGGAGAAGGACCTGGGGATGTTGGTCAACAGCCAACTGAACATGAGCCAGCAGTGGTCCAAGTGGCCAAGAAGGCCAATGGCATCTTGACCTGTATCAGAAACAATGTGGCCAGCAGGACCAGGGAAGTGATTTACCCTCTGAACTCTGCACTGGTGAGGCCACACCTTGAATACTGTGTTCAGTTTTGGGCCCCTCATCCAAGAAAGACATTGAGGGGCTGTAGTGTGTCCAGAGAAGGGCAAAGGAGTTGATGAAGGGGCTGGAGAACAAGGGTTATGAGGAGCAGCTGAGGGAACTGGAGTTGTTTAGCCTGGAGAAGAGGAGGCTGGGGGGAAACCTTATTGCTCTCTACAACTTTACCACACTGCATAGAATAATCACTCATTGTATTTTGCATGTTGAGCAGCTATTGCCAATGTTTTGTTGTGAGGGCAATCAATAATAAAGCAGATTTACATATTTTTCCTCATTCACCAAATCAAGAATACCTTGATTGTCAATGTCTCATCTCCCTCCTCGGTTAAAAAAACAGGTGTCACCCCTCAAGATAAGAAGCAATTGCTTGATTTCTTCCAATCTTGTAAAATGAGCTGAAGAATAAACTGAGTTGTATCTGAAAACTCATTTTGGAGTTACAGTACTGTATAGACTAGGACTTTATGCCTTGATGGAGGGATTAAGGTTTTTTTACTTTAGCCCGCTTCTCCCTCGGATGGTCACTGTATACTGTCTTACACTAAAGCAGACCAAATGGCTGAACGAGATAAACACTGCAAACAGGAAAATACTACATATCTTCAAATACACTTGAGAAGGTATTTGCAAGTGATCCAAGTTATCTAACATGTAAAATGTAAAGCATGAAATCAGACTGACCACAAAAAGAATTTAAGAGAAAGGGAAAAATTCTTCAGCATATGACAGCAACAAAATCCTACTTAGAAATATACATCAAGGAAGTATAAATAAGTATGAACTAAAAAAATGAATAGTTAAACTTAGTTTAATATAGCGAAATAAAGATGAAACTCAATACTACATTATGGTTAATTTAGTAATGGTAAATTGTTTAGCATAGGGCTTATTAGGATGACCAGATCCTAGCCACTTGGATTTTAAAAGTATCTCATCGTCATGAACAGAATCATCCTTTTAATACTTAACAGGTGAATTAAGAGTTATTCCAACTGCAGGCATTTCAAATAGTGAAGAATCCAGAAAGCCGAACACTAATCTATACTTCAATAAATTATAAAGAATAAGAACTAACAAGTTATGCCCATATTGTTCAGCTGACAAAAAATGGATTATTTTATCAGTTAAAATAAAAAAGAATTCTGACGACTTAAATCTTCTCCTAGTCTCAAATTGTCTCATCTATAAAATTAAAGATAACTTGAAAGCTTGTTCAATATATAATTGCTGGAACAGTGTTTCTTATCTTCTACTTTGGCATGAAATCACCAGATACACCATGCTATACTGTGCTACTGCCCCAGCCCCTGCCTGTCCACCTTTTCCCCCCCCCCCCCCCCCCCCCCNCCAAATTTTAGATGGTTTTTTGAAAACTCTCCCTTAGGAAGGTTAGATTTAAGAAAGAAAATAGATGGTGAGGAGAAAGGGGGGGCAAGTTAGGTATGCCTATCTGACCACACTTCAAAATCAGAAGTGGGGCATTAATAAATGCTATCTTAAATTTAAATATTGTTTTATTTCCCAGATAGTTTGTATATCCAGAAATGGGACTGGAAGTCCTACAACCTCTATAAGCAATACAGGATATGCTGGGACCTGACAGGATCCATCTGTCCCAATGGGGAAAACACTTCTTTGCTCATAAGCTGGCAGGACTGATTGAGAGGACATTAAACTAGAATCACTAGTGGAAGGGGATACCTTCAGCTCTCCTGCTGGCAAGCCAAGGGTTGGTACGGCATTGTCTGAGGGTGACAATGCTAATGGGAACATTTTTTGCTGCTCCAGGGAGCACCGAGGGCTCAGGAGCACATCTGAAATGCTTGTACCCCAACATACACAGTATGAGAAGCAAACAGGATGAACGGGAAGCACTGGTCAGTTCCCAGAGCTGTGATGTCATCAGTATTAGAGACTTGGTGGGGAATGAGTCCCACAGTTGGAGTGCTGGGATGGAGGGCTGCAGGTTGTTCAGGAGGGATAAGCAGAGCAGTCGAGGTGGAGGAGCTCCACTGTATGTAAGGGAGAGGTGTGACGGTACAGCCCTTACAGTTGGGGATGATGTGGTTGAGAGCCTCTGGGTGAGAATTAGGGGGATGGAAAACAAAGGAGATGTTCTAGTGGATATCTGCTACCGCTCGCCCAGCCAGGATGGTGGCACTGATGAGTTATTCTATAGGCAATTAGGAGAAATTTCTGCATCGGTAGCACTTCCCAGGCATCAACTGGGAATGCCATACTGCTGTGACAAGCAGGTCTGGGAAATTCCTGAGGTGTGTAGCAGTAACTTCTTGTCACAAGTACTCAGCGAGCCAAGTAGGAAAGATGTCCTCCTAGACTTCTTGTTTGTGAATAGAGAGGGACTCATGGGAGATGCAATGGTAGGTGGCTGTCTTGGCCACAGTGTTGCAAAATGGTTGAGTTCAAAATTTTCAGTGGAATGAGAAAAAAGGTCAGCAGAGTTGCTACCCTGGATTTCAAGAGAGCAAACTTTAAGCTATTCAAGGAGCTACTTAGCATTACCCCTGGGAATCTGCTTTGGAGGGCTTAGGAGTCCATGACTGCTGGTCAGTCTTTAAGAACCACCTTTGAGAAGCACGGGAATAGGCAATCCCATGGTGTCATGAGTCAAGCAAGAGGAGCAGAAGACCAGCTTGTCTGAACAGGGAACCCCTCTTGGAACTCAGGAGGAAAAAAAAATGGCATGATCTCTGGAAACAAGGTTAGGCTTCGCAGGAAGATTACAGAGCCCTGGTTCACAAATGCAGGGAGAAGACATGAAAAGTCAAAGCTCTACTAGAGCTGAAATGGGACAGTGTTGTGCCAGATAGCAAGAAAGGCTTTTTTAAAGTATAGTAATAGCAAGAGCAGGTCTGAAGAAACATTGGACCAATACTTGTTGAAGATGATCACCTGACAAAGAGGGATGAAGAAAAAGCAGAGGCATTCAATGCTTTTTCTGCCTCAGTCTTTAACGATACTTATTGACCTTGGGCTGCCCCGTCCCCTGAGTCAGAGGACCACAACTACAGGAAAAGTGCCTTTCCAATTTCTGGACACTGCGATTGTAAGGGACCAGCTGTATTGACTGGATGTTCATGGGGCCTGATGGGATTCATCTCATAGTACTGAAGGAGGTAGCCGATGTTAAGGCAGGACCCCTCTCAATCATCTTCCAAAGGTCTTGGGAGTCTGGGGAGACCCCCATTGACTGGAAGCTAGCCAACATTATTCCAGTCTTCAGAAAGGGCACGAGGGAAGACTCAGTAAACTACAGAGCTATTGGCCTAACCTTAGTACGCCCTAAAATTATGGAGATCAGACTGGGTGCTACTGGAAGACATTTAAAGCATAATGCAATCATCAGGCACAGTCAACAGGGGTTCACAAAGGGAAAGTCCTGTCTAACTCATTCGATCTCCTTCTACGATAAAGTCACATACCTAGCGGATGGAGGAAAGGTGGTGGATATGTTTTTTCAGGATGTTAGGAAGGCTTTTGATGCTGTCCTTCACAGCATCCTTGTGGATAAGCTGTCCAACCATCAGATGAGCAGGTACACGTTGCGCTGGGGGAAGAACAGTCTGAAGGGCAGGGCTCAAAGGGTTGTAGTGAATGAGGTTGCTTCTGGTTGGCAACCGGTCACCAGTGGTGTTCCTCAGGGCTCAGTTCTAGGGCCAGTCCTGTTCAACATATTTAAGATGTGATCTGGATGCAGGAGTTGAAAGCACCCTTAGCAAGTTTGCTAGTGATACCAAACTGGGAGGTGCCGTTGACTCTCTCGAGGGACAAGAGACCTTGCAGAGGGATGTGCATAGGTTGGAGCAGTGGGCAATCATCAATGGCATGAAATTTAACAAGACCAAATGCTAGATTCTGCACCTGGGACGGAGTAACGCCGGGCACAAATATAACTTGGGAGAGGAGTGGCTGGAGAGCAGCCCTGCAGAAAGGGATCTGGGGGTGCCGGTCAACAGCAGGCTCAACAGGAGTCAGCAGTGCCCTGGCAGCCCAGAGGGCAAACCACATCCTGGGATGCATCAGACAGCACAAGTAGCCAGTCAAAAGAGGTGATTACCCTGCTGTATTCAGCCTTGGTGCGGCCTCCCCTTGAGTGCTGTGGGCATTTCTGGGCCCCACAATTTAAGGGGGGTGTTAAGGTCCTTGAATGCATCCAGAGGAGGGCAACAGAGTTGGTGAAATGGCTGGAAGGCATGTCCTGTGAGGAGCGGCTGAGGAATCTGGGTTTGTCTTGTCTGGAGAAAAGGAGGCTGAGGGGCGACCTCATTGCTCTCTGCAGCTTCCTGAGGAGGGGAAGTGGAGAGGGAGGTGCTGACCCCATCTCCCTGGGATCCAGGGACGAGACACGTGGGAAGGTTTCAAAGCTGCGCCAGAGGAAGTTCCGACTGGACATTAGGAAGCATCTCTTTACTGAGAAGGTGGTCAGTGCTGGAAGAGGCTTCCTAGAGAGGTGGTCGATGCCTGATGCCTGTCTGTGGACAATGCCCTTAGTAATATGCCTTAACTTTTGGTCAGCCTGGGACTAGATGATCGTTGTGGATCCCTTCCAACTGGACCAACTGGAACTATTCTTAAAAACAAACAGACAAAACTTAGGACTCAAAGTCCAGATGGAGATCCATGACAAGTGCTGTCCCTCAGAGGTCCATACTGAGACCAGTGCTGTTAAATATCTTCATTGATGATATAGACAGCAAGATCGAGTGCACCCTCAGCAAGTTTGCAGATGACACCAAGCTGAGTGGTGTAGTTGCCACACTGGAAGGATGGGATGTCATCCAGAGGGACCTGGACAGGCTGGAGAAGTGGGCCTGTGAGAACCTCATGAGGTTCAACAAGGCCAAGTGCAAGGTCCTACACCTGGGTCGGGGCAATCCCTGTTTTCAGTACGTGATGGGGCATTGAGAGCTGCCCTGCAGAGAAGGACTTGGGGATGCTGGTCGATGAGAAGCTCGACATGAGCTGGCAGTGTGCGCTCACAGCCCAGAAGGCTAACCGTATCCCGGGCTGCATACAAAGAAGTGTGGCCAGCAGGGCGACGGAGGGGATTCTGCCCCTCTATTCCTCTCTTGTGAGACCTCATCTGGAGTACTGTGTCCAGTTCTGGAATCCTCAACATAAGAAGGATATGGAGCTGTTGGAACGGGTCCATAGTAGGGCTACAAAGATCATCTGAGGGCTGGAGCACCTTCCCTATGAGGACAGGCTGAGAGAGTTGGGCTTGTTCAGACACTTCAAATAGACACTAAAAGACTACAAATAGGCTATTTTGTAGAGATTATATAAAAATAAGAAATAATGAAAGCAGACCTCCATATGAGAGTGTGTAAATACAGTCTGTTAGTTATACTCATCAGTAGAAGTTCAGAGCAATTTATATACATAACGGTGGGAGAATATGCAAAGGGAAAAGGTTAGTGGAAAAAGTAGTCTTCCTATGCAACACACAACACTAGATTCCCAAGATATACCCAGGAATTTTTCTCTGTGATCACTGAGAACAATTTTGGTTTGCTTTTGGAAGGCAGAGTCATAAGATTGCTTATATAGGTTGCGAATCTTCGAGTCCCATGCCTGGATATTCATATTACCTGGGAAATAAAACAATAGTCAGCTTTTGAGTTGATTTTCTAACTTTTCTTCAGGCTCTTACTTTTGTATGGAAAACCTTGGTCTGTAATTTATGTGACTATAAGTGTGATAGATACTCTGCAAACAAAGAATAGATTGGCTTTATTTTATCCGGTTTTTTAAATTCCAGTTACAATCACTAAAACATCAAGACAAGAATAATAAGAGAAACAACATTAGTACCAAGGATGATCTTTTTTAAAAGTTTCTATCTAATACAAGATTTAAAGCAGATACCTTCAGAGCATTTTAAGAAATAGCTTATTATGAAAAGATTAATGAAAATTGTTTAACTGATGCATTTAAACAAGCAGCACCTCTAGTTTTTCACCATGAAGACAAACTCTATGTTTTCAGATAAGTTATAAAGGAGAAAAACAGATGTTCTCTCTGCTCCCAAAAATACTTGTAAATCATTTCATTATCTTGCATAAATTCATACTGCTTCCAATGTTTCTGTTCTGGACTCAATGCCATTTGATGTTTTTCAGCCATTTTTGGTTGTTCCATACAATAATCCAGCTTAGTCTTCATATATTTAAAGACTTCCTTCCAGTATCCATAACAAATAAACCAATACAAGAATTAAAAAAGTCTACAGGAAGTTATTCATTTTTTCCTACTTCTTATTCATTGCCCTCTGCAGTAGATCTTATGGTAAATAATTTGGGGCAGTTATCACCTTCATTTTGCATCCTTATTTTTTTGCATTACGTACTGTTTGAATTTCCAAGAAGTTTATCAACTTTCAGTAAATACTAACTTGGACATAATTTGAGCTTAGGAATATATTAGTAATTCTTCAGAACTTGAAGTCTTTCAAAGCCAAGCAGAGGATCTTTGCAACCTAGGTACCAAAATATTCAAAAAACCCTCTAAAAACATATCATAACTTAGCAATGCTTAATTTTTTAATCTTGTTTTCCATCCAATGCCAAGGAAAGAATCTTCTCTAGGTAAACGCATTTTATATATACACTTCAAGTGAATCCAGCACTGGGAAATTAATTTCCTAAAGTAATAATTTATTGCAGTAAGCTTCTGGAGCTATACTATCTAATGTTGCAAAGCCATTTGAGACTAAGATGACTTCCACTAATTTGCTAATTAGTTTGACATCACCTAGGTTGTGGGCTTTTAGCCTATCATCCTCCTAATAAGGCATGTAACTAGAGAATGGGCAAAAGAGGATTTACCTTCATCAAAGGCTGACACTGCAGCTAGCTTGATTTTCAATGAGGGTGTCTGGAGACCAGACTGATTAATGTAGGAGGTACTCAAGCAGCCTGTGTGTGGAATATGCATAAGTTATAAGGGTTCAAATCGCTTAGTCTCAAACTATTGTTCATTTGAAATCATATGAAGAAGTCCACTGAACTTCTTAGGAGATGTCAATGTTTTCTCAGACACACCAGCTGCTGAATCTCTACCCACTCAGAAGTCAAGCTGGAAGTGAGAGAAATTTTCTTTTCGGATGAAGAACACACTGTTTCTAGGTGAAAAAGTCTGGAAAATTTCTGATTATGTGACAGGCAATGACCTCAATTAAAAGAGAAAGGTGAGTTTTCACTACTGAGAAGTCTTGATAATTTTATTCAGAGTTCATAGAATCA